>VDFB02058242.1:65019575-65056231 GCA_007258455.2 Sequoia sempervirens
TAGTGAGTGAGTGAGAGAGAGAGGGTTTAAGGGTGTAAGAGGTAGAGGGTAGAGGTACAGGTTTTAAGGTTTAAGGGTTAAGGGTAGAGGGTAGAGGGTTTAAGGGTTTAAGGCTTAAGGGAAGAGGGTTAAGGGTAGAGGGGAACATTATATTTCCATTTTTGGTATTTTTTATGAATTAAATTGATGGAAACTTTATTTTTTTATTTGCATTGATTTATGTTTTAAATATGTGTGCAATAATTTTATAATTAGATAATACTTAATTTTCAAATTTACATAATTGCCCATGAAACAATTCGATGGAACAAATATAAGTTGTATATAATTGTATATAAGATTCTTGAACTTAAGAATTCCATGAAACAAATATAAGTTTTATATAATTGTAATTTAGGCAAAATGATTTTAATAAACTTCACTAGGTTTCAAATAAGTATTGAAAGCACATATATGGGTTTATATGCAAGCAAAAAAAATGAGAGATGATGCTATCAAAGATTCTTGAACTTAAGAATTCCATGGAACAAATTTGTACATATAATTGTAATTTATGCAAAATTATTTAGAACTATTTAATCTAAGTCAAAGATTCTGGTTCAACCCACTCTTCAATAACATGTAGAATTTTTTGATGATATTCACTATCTACTCTCCATTTTCTTCGGCCACGTGCATGTGGAACTGCATGAAGATGTAGGGCGGTAGCAATTATCAAGTGACTATATTGATATACCTTGTTATCAAGTTGATAGTCAACAAAATGAATCTCGTGTTGAACAACTTTGACTTTTTTTAGATATGTCCCTTGCACTACAATAGAACCTGCATGGTAAACATGAACCTAAGGTAAGAAATATGAACGTGTACAAAATTTTCATGCTCAAGGTTGGTACAATATATATTTAATGTTCATAATGTAATGTGCACATGTGAACACAATGTATATATAATTTTAAATTCAAACTCAGCTGTGGGAAATAACATTCCATCACTTGTTTCAGGTTGCGTTAGCTTATTCCTATCTTCAGTGCAACACAATAAAAAATAGCTTTCGATGTTTCTAGGCTCTTCTATGACTGTAAAAAAATCTCCTGTACACCAAATTTACACACAAAATTTCTAAAAAAATTAGAAATGTCTTTAGACTTTAAAGATCATTAACTAGATATATATAATATTTAAATTATTGAAAACTTACACATGTACCTTTTCTAACCAATCCTAAAATATGGTCATAATCAATTGAAATCAAATGAATGTCTTCAAATCTTTCTTCCTCATTTTCATCATATGTTTCTGAAACAACTAGTGGCACCGTATCCCATTTACCAACATATCCAAGTTCTTGGTTGTTGCATGCATGATTAGAGTTTCCTACAATGCACTTACTGTAAAAACAATAATAATCCCCTGTGTGTAATGTCCATCCATGGTGACTATCTGAACTCCTAACACAATGCAAAGATCTTGTTTTTTCTACCCTCTTGCATCCATGCATTGATCTTTTGTCCACACCTAGATACATGTACAACAACAAACTTATGTGAGAAAACATGTATATATATATAAAATTTAAATTTAAATAAATTCATTTTTTTGAAAATTTAATTTATACATACCCGATATCTCCCAAAACACTCTATGTGGAATGTGTGGGTTTGTTCTTGAAGATGTTCCGACCACATTTGATGCAAAGTGTTTCTTGTACCATTCAACATCATGTGCATTGTCTATACGATCTTCTGGATAACTCATTTGATGCTTTCTTAAATCTCGTTTGATGCAAGCTCTTGCTCCATCATGCTCACCCTTTCCATGCCGACTCTAAAAAAAACTCCAAACATGTGGTATTTTGTAGATTTTATGATATCTACAAAGTGCATAGAATGGTCGTGAAGATTTGAATTGTGCCACACATCCATCTGACCATACAAAATTCTTTTCAAATTTACACTCTTGTGTCTCAAATTCTCAAAAAAAATTGTAAAGCAATGTTGGACAAAAAGCATGCCATGCTCTTTATCATCACTAATATAAAAGTGACATTCTTTCCTAATGGCTCATTCTTCTTCTGTACTCTCAACACCATCCAATTCTAATTGTGCATGTTGATAACACACATGAACCATAATAGTGATCTACTTTGAAAAGTAATACTCTGATTGAATCTCCTTTTGATGTACAAAGGAGTAATTTTCTACAAAGTTGACTACTGATAGAACTGTTCCAAGTGGGAAAGTATCTCTCACTGTTTGGAATTTTTGTGCTTGCCACTTAGCAAAAAGGGAATGTTGAATGTATGGTTGTATCAATTTTCGAAAATCTTCCATAAATTTTCCAATAGGAATCTCCTCTTCTACATAGTTCAACCTTGTGGATTCTTTCCCAAAATTTGTTTTCAACTTTACATACTTGTACTTGTGTGAGTAAAATATGTGAATAAGTAATAAACCACACAATCAATGAAACATTACATTAGAGAATTCAAATAACAATCTAATCAAATTGAAACAAATAAACTCTCTAGAAACAATACTTACCTCTTGCTTGAACTAATGTCTTTGTTAGGTCAGTATCCTCATTTCTTGAAGGAAATTTAGCCAAATTTCCACATGTCTCACAAATTCCTTTTATGTAGTTTATTTGAGGTCCATTTTCATGATCACATAATACAGCCTTTATGAACAAACTTGCATGTTTAGGAGGTGCATTTTGAAAACCACAACTTTCTTCTCTCATATTTTGAAACATGTAATAGTAGAGATCAAATTCAATATGATAACAACAACAAGTTTCAAAATACTTGTTTATCTTCACATAATATGGCTTTAACCTTTCAAACATTATTTTCCCAATCTTTATATGATGATATGTATTTATATGAGGATATGTATTGTAAAAGTTCATATACATATCAAATTGTGTTATGTCTAGCCAATGTTTGATATGATTTTCATAAATACCAGGCCCAATACTATGTGTCATAACATCTCTAGTATTTGATGATGGACAAGTTTGATCATGCCAAAAACTTGAGATCAAGTTCCTAACATCTTCAATCCTGTCAGAATGGGGAGCTCTACACATAATTGCCCAATTAATACCTTCTGAACTCTCATCCAAAAACTTTCTCTTTTTCTCATATTTTATTAATGTGGTTCTACTATAACCAATTTCAGCCAAAAGTGTAGACATTTTTCTTTTTCTTGCTATATCTTGATGTACAATAGATGTCAACATCACCCTTCTTGTAGTGGCCTTATCCACTGATCAAGATCCTTTCCCAATGGAATCTAAACCCTTTTTAACATTTTGAGCAATGTCCTTTTGTAATCCCATGTGTTTCTTCTTATTTGATGTCGAATTTACACCCAACAATTGTAATGATTCTTTCAACTCATTACGAAGAAATAAACGTGATAACAATTGGGTTTTTTCAAGTGTATCAAGATAATTGAAATGATGATTGATTATTCCATTTACAGATTTAATCATTGACCTCTTTCTCTTATTATAAGGTTGGTTGACATAATATTTCAGCTTCTCCATATCCATTTGAAGTAAATGATCTAAATTTCTATAAGAAATTTGTTTCATCACCTTTTCAGCTAGTTTTATATGCTCATGCATACCAGTAGAAGGAAGTGATCCTGACCCCTCTCCAACATGCATTGTTTGAACTTGGGCCTCTTCCCTATCTTCAAGGTTAATGTGTTCTTCAACATATTCATTTGATCCAATATCTAGATTTGGCTCAAATTCAGCATAAGAACTTCCTGCTTGTTGAGCCCTTTCTACATGTCACAAAATATTTTGCAAAGAAAGTGAGAGATGATTCTATATAAGTAAAGTTTATGTATGCAAGCAAGAAAAGTGATAAGACATGATGCTATAAGTGAGAGAAGTTTCAGAGCTAGTTTTATATGCTCATCCATACTAGTAGAAGGAAGTGATCCTAACCCCTCTCCAACAAGCATTGTTTGAACTTTGGTCTCCTCCCTAACTTCAAGGTCCATGTGTTCTTCAGTGGATTCGTTTGATCCAATATCTAGATTTGGCTCAACTTCAACTTGAGAATTTCTTGCTTTTTTGAATTTACATGCAATCAAAGAAAGTGAGAGACTATGAGTTATTTAAGTGCAGCTGAAACAAATAAAATCAAAGATTCTTGAACTTAAGAATTCCATGGAACAAAAGCAATTGGAAATAGATGATAAGCAATTTAGGTAATGTCTATGCAAGATGACTATTTTTTAGTATTAAAGTTTCCAAGTTAAATCTAACATGGTTTTCATAATTGGAAATATATTTGTAAGCAAAACAAATTGAGGTGTTAATAAAATTCCTAAACACACACTTGAGAGGCTGAGAGAGAGAAGAAACAATCATGTACCTTGTTTCTTTCTATGATAATTTTCCAAGTTTTGTTCATGCCTCTTTTGTTCTTCTTCTTTTGACAATTTTTGTTGAGACGTATTTTTTCTTTTTCTTTGTTGTCCCATTTTCTTCTTCAAGTTAAAGATGACTCAAAACAAATCCTCTACCAACTTAGTTAAATTATCCTCCAAATTTTTCCTTGATTGATAAAAATGAAAAGTTGTCTTCTCCAATATTTGCCTCCTTGATAAATGTGCAAAAACCTCTTCTCCAAAATATGTGCTCCAAGTGATATAAATGTGAATTAATCTTGCAATTTGATATGTAATAATGAAAAATAAGCTTGTATTTATATGCATATGGGAAAAAAATTATTCTAGTGTATGGAATAACTAGATCCTAGTTTAAATGAATCAAGTGGTAATCAAACAAGTTATTTCATTGTGGAGTTTGTTGTTATTTAATGTATAGATATGCAACATATCTAGTAATTTTAGAATTTTGTTACTTGTTAAAAAGATAATCGAGGTATAATTTGAATTGAATTTTCTTAATGTTTCAAAGAATAAAATTTTCCTATAATTTTATAATGGTGTAGATTAAGAGATTATTTATGAAATAATTTAACATAAAATTTTATAACTTAGAGGGAAAGTGTTTGAAGGATGGTATATAATTATAAAAGGAATGTTCCTACCTCTTCTTTATAATTATATTTTGTTCTCAACTCCTCAATGGTTCATGTTGCTTAAGTCATTTTTAAAAAATAGGAGTTTTGTGTACCACAAAGTGATGAACTTTATTTGTTCTTACTTTCTATCAAGATTTTAATTTCATCATTTTCATCAAATTTTAAAACTAGAAGAACATGTGCATTAATAAATAGGCTTGTAAATACACTCATTTATAAAATATCATTAGTTTACTTGAGCTTGGGAGTCATTTATTTTATAATTTTTGACTGCTTACTATAAAATTCAATGGGTGTGTGTGCAAAATATTTATTGTGATCAACATGAATGAACTTAATTATAAAGTGGCATTCATTTCCTAAAATTCTACTAGAGATCAAATGTATATCATATAAGGAAATGCAAATTCTAAGAGATCATCAAATAAGCAAATGTATGTATATTGAATATAAGCAAATGTATACATATATCATATAAACATGTAAACATAAGCAAACACATACATACATGTAAATAGATTCAATGTATAAACATGTAACATGTTATAAGTAGAGAGCCAAATGTATGTATATCATATAAGAAAATGCAAGTTAGAGATCATCAAATGTCAAATACTAAAGATCATCATATAAGCAAATACATGTAGTAAAGATCATAAATCTAGTGTAGGGCCTAATATGAATGTCGACTCCTAATCGAATGACCATCTGAATGAGAACAGTCTTGCTCTAATGGATGTGCTGAGCCCTGCAAATAAAAATGTGTACAAAATGTGTTAAATACATATAATTTATATTCAATAAATTTTATGAAAGTTATTTTTAAGAATGTACTTATATATTTTTAAATATCTATCTAGATCTATGCATACATATGCATGTACATATACACGTGTATATATAAAAATTTAAAACTCACATGTCCATTGGCAACAAATTCATCCATAGAGTCATGTCAATGTAAACGATCTAGAGGAACAAGGCTAGGAGTGACATGAGGTATGTCCACCTACAATATATATACATATATATCAATACATGAATATCTAGTTAAAACTAAAATTTAAAAATAATTAAAAAGGAATTGAAACATGCACATGCACACATACATGCACATCATCTGATATTAGATGACCTGAGTCCTCTAAAATGACTACCTCCACCATATCAACTATATGGTCAAGCGAAGAACCAACATTTGCATCCATCTAATCTATCCCATGTCATGCCATAAATGATGAGTGAAGAGGACTATGCAGGTGAGATGGCAATAGCGATGACAAACCAGAACCAATCAACATCTTAGTAAAACCCATAGTCCATGCAACTGTTGAATCATCTATAGGTGGATCTTGATGTGCACTAGTGTTGGGCTGAAAGTGATGGGATCCTAGAAGTGAACGAGCTCCACATCCCAAATGATCTCTAATACACTCTACACCGATCCCATAGTCTGATGCAATGAAGGTGTATGCCTCCAAGAGGTCCTCAACCAAACAATGTAGAGTCCTGTGTGCCATATCTCTTGTAAATGCCTCAAGCTCTGTGGGAGTAGGGAGACCCACCGCTGTATAAGGATCCACGGTGGTCCACTATGCTGAAAATAGCATGGATCAGGAATGTATAAACATCAAATACTAACCTACACGATCAGTAGATATCCTAGTGGTGATAGCTGCAATGTCACCTACAGTGTCAATTGCTTCCTTTTGGGAAGCAACAACAACCTCATTTGCTATGGGGGCTAGAGCTGGGGTGAGAGTAGGAGACCTCTCTCCAGCCAATACTTTAAACACTAGGGCTGGTCTATCTGCTTGACGATAGGTGGTCCTATCGGCAATCCTACCACACCCCTGACTAGCATATGGTGGAATGTTTAGGTAGTTGAATTTGAGGCCCAAATGGAACTCAACATACAACTGCTGAACAAAATACAATGGAATTTGGTCATTGTTTGGGTATTGACCATGTGCTGTGAGAAATCATGGGTAGATCAATGAGGCCATAACACGATCGACACATCTAGTGACTTGGTATCCCCTAACCTTATGCACAATTTGATAAAATGGAAAACATGTGTTTTTTATCATTTCTTTGGTCACACTATCCTTTATTTGTTTAAGGGGAACGTCACCGTGCACTTCTTCCTGCATGTGGGAAAGAATAGCAGCTACTCTATCTGGGGAAAATGCACTAGTCCTCTCAAGTTCATCTCTTAGTTTTTCTAGATTATGTAATATTGACATGCATGGTTCAGAATATATCCCTGGGTTTGCACCCTGTGCTAATGAGTCTCTCAATTTCTTAATCTCCTTAGTGGTATTTGCAAAAAAAATATTTAGAGGTGGAACATCTGCATTTTCCATGTTATATATGTATGTACACCTAAAGGAGCAATGAGAACTTGGTAAATAATATATCTAGATATAGGGAATATAAATCTAAAACAGTTCCAATAATTCATCTACTCATCACTAATATTTTCATACCATTAACAAAAAAACATTCAACATCTAGTTTTTAATAATCAAAACATTCAAATTACTAGATTGCACACAAAACATAATCTAAAACAATTCTAAATTTTAAATTTACAAGTGTGCACTCTAGTACAAAATGTGTCATTAAAGACTTAAAAAATATTGATAAAGGTTGCATCTAAGATTTATTTCCTACAACTAGTAATAAAGGGAAAGCATCATTACTTAACATTGGTGGTCATGTAAAATCAATTTAGTTATTATTTAAGGTACAACTAAGAGAAGAAAATGAGAGAGATGATAAGCTTGTAAATATAATTTCTAAATTATTGAAGCAATATTTTGCTAAGGAGGAAACCAAAAAATTAGAAATAAACTTCCTCATATCTATAAAGAAAATTTGATAGGAGGAAGGGACACATGCACACAATATTTATCATGAAAGTTACCATACAATGTACAAGAACATGATACTAACTTGAACAAAGGTTTCTTATAAGTACACAACAAACCTAGATGAAGATTTAACCCTAGAACAAAAAGAAAGAAATAATGAAAGAATAGGAGAAAATGAAGATTTAATCTTTGTACATATTTTTTCTATTATCTCAAATCTTATAGATAATATAAAATCCTCCATATGAAAATATGACCTTCTATTTACTCATTTAGATAATATTAATAATTATTTTATTACTCTTATTTTTATAAATTTCTTGGATATTATAGTAAAATAAATCAATTCTTACATTTTTTAAAATTAAAAAGTTGCCTATACAAATTCTACAACTAGATATAATGGACTAGATTTGTATATAATGATGCACAATGTTCAATCCTTGATGTTCCAAATCATTGATTAAAGATGGACTGATGCACATAATTGGTTGTAGATCCAAGTCTCCCAAAAGAGGAAGGAAATGAAGGCTTTATAATTTTATTAATAGACTATATTAAGTGTTACCATGGTTAATTATGAATTTTAAGAGTTTAAATGTAAAAGGTAAATAATCACTTAGAAAGAGACCTATTGATTGTATGTTTAGAAGATCTTATGAGTCTATTGATATAATATTATTTTACAAGAAGTAGAATTGGTAACATGTAACCATAATTGAGCACTTTAAGTTATTTAGAAGAATGCTTTTATTTAGAATCTAGTCATTAGAATAATAGACATGATATGAAATTTGATTGATAAGTATATGATAGATTATGCGATTGACTCTAGTGTTTACCCATGTTATAAATTGTTTTAAGTTATTTATAAACTTAACCTAGCTTAAGTTTGACATTATTTTTCTTTATGAATTAGATGATTACCAATGAAGATGTCCCTTATAAGGTTCAATGTAATGATGGAAAATAAAGATGAAAAGTATTGAGGACCTATATTTTATTTTAATGGCATAATAAGATAACCCTCTACTAGCAAATGAAAAATCGTATGTGCTTCATTTTGTAATTATTGAAATTGACACCATATGATTTGATAGAAATTAGGATATATGGATTGATCTAAATGGAGCTATATCAAATAATTGTAGATCTATTATAAGTGACATAAAGCCTCAATGTCTCATTCGTATTAAAATATGGGGATGATTTGGCTATTTTAAGGCCCAAAATTTCATGTGTTAATAGCATAAATATATAACATTAAGTTGTTTGGGAGTTTGTACCAAATACCTTTTTCCAAACACAAATTTTGTTTAAAATACCTCAAGACCTATGAATGAAATTAAAATTTTCCTAGTAAAGACCATCAAGAAAGGTCTTAATTTGCCATATGTGGCTTCCTTTGCCTATTATATAAAATTCAACTAAAATAGCTTTTAAGAAATAGTTCCACAAAATTAGAGGGCCCCAATCATGTTTTCAATTAATTTAAAACTATTATTTTAGGATTTTTTAATTTTTAAATTTATATAGATTTCTTACATTATTTTGAATTAAAATGATAATAGTGCTCCATAAATTACACAAAATTGAATGTTATTAAAATTTTGGTTAAAAAGTAAGAAGGTTAACCTTTAAAGCCATTGAGGAAGGTATTGCTACTACAAGTGGTTTATCCATGAAGGGCTTGAAGTCTCACAAAGAAAGTAAATACAAGAGGAAGGAACATATAGATGATTTCCTCACAAGTATATAAATGTTTCTACTTGATTATTTATTTCATCCTAGAAGGAAACTATAAATGTTGTTTATCCTATCACTTTTATCTTATAAATAATCTTAGATGCATGTGACTTGTTAGCTTCCCTTTTCATTTACTCATGTAATTTAAGATATCTATTATTAGAGTTGCACATGGGAAAAAAATGAGCTCCCCTCCACCAAGGGCTTATTTTTTTCTTATACCAATTTGAGAATTTTTTTATTTCAATTCTTAATCATAATCAAAATGTGGTGAAGGGGAAATAAAACCCATCCAATAAGTGTTCCCCAATCCCTTCAAAAGGAAAACTTGTGTATTATCCAAAGGCTATCATTATTAGGATTCTAGCTTCTAGTTCTACTATTTCTAGAATAGTACTAGAGCCTAGATTGATGGTTCCCTTGTCTCTCCTATGTTTGCTAAAATGATTAATTCTATTGATAACCACCTAAACATGTGGTGGATCTCAGTGTTTAGAACAAAGATAAAAAACCCATGGATGAGGATCCCTCTAAGATTGGTTGTTCCACCTCTTCGAATGAGATTAGTAACAAGGTTTATGAGTGTGTTAAATAGGGGAAGAGGTTGGGTATATAATGTTCTTTAGAAATGGTTGTTGAATGTAAAATTATTTAGACCATGAGAGGGTTGAACAATTTATAAAGAATTGGAAGAAAACTATAATCTATAACATAGCATCCTTAAATGGTTCAAATTTTAAATGAAACAATGAAAGAAAGAATAAGAAAGCTAGATTTTAATGTTGTTTTTTAAATTTAAGTTAGAGTACAAGTAGAATTTAATGAGAGACCTTAAAAAGATTCAAGTAATTTATGTTTGCCTTAAATTTACGATTATTGCTCAATTAAATAAATTATTGATTGTATTTTGATTTCAAAATTGGAAATAGTTTAAAATTATAGTTCACCATATTATCCTTTGATACAAAAAGCTATGTCAAGGATTATTTGTATCTTCCTCATAATTATGTTTCACATATTGAATATTTCAGGGAGGATTGTGTGGATGATTTGGAAGTTGAAGCAAAGATTGGTTGAGATCGAAAATGAAATATAGGTTGGATATTTTGATATACTCACTCCTATTCAAATGCAACCTCTCCAACCAATATATTGGATTGCAAAATAAGTAATAGATATATATGAAAGTTTACTCCTTCCTCCTCCATTTACCCCACCATTAGATATATGCATATTGGTATTCACCTACTAAAGTCTTATGAGACCCTAGGTGGGAATACATCAAAAATATTATGCATGATGTCTAAGATTTTAATTGTGATGGATTGATATATATTCCAAGAATTTATAAGTGAAGTATATTCATATATATGTATTTGTTTGAGTGTTTAAAATTAGTTAAAAATTTTCTTTGAGGGATTTATGCAAATATGACATCTTGCAAATATAACTTTTCTTTTAATTCATCATTTATGGGAATGACATCTTCAAGAAGTTTATAGAAGGCCATAGATGGTCCACTTTTTGAATTAAATTTAGTTATGGATTTGTATTTTTTTCGATGGATTTAAATTTGGAGAGATATTTTGGTGAGGAAAATATCCAAGTTACCACATTTTATAAGTTAAAACTTACCTTATCTTGAGAAGAGGGAAGTTTAAAAGGAAGTTGTAAACCCAAATTTTGCAAAATGGGTTTGTTTAAAAGGCTTTAGAAACTTTCAATAAAATGCAATTGGCAGTTGTAAATCCAAATTTTACAAAATGGGTATTGTTTAAAAGGCTTTAGAAACTTGCAATTGGCAGCTGTAAAGCCAAATTTTACAAAATGGGTTTGTTCAAAAGGTTTTAGAAACTTTCAATCAAATGCAATTGGCAGCTGTAAATCCAAATTTTGTTCCAAAATGGGTTTGTTTAAAAGCTTTAGAAACTTCCAAACAAATGCAATTGGCAACTGCAAATCCAAATTTTCAAAAATAGGTATTGTTTAAAAAGGTTTTAGAAACTTTCAAGCAAATGCAATTCGCAGTTGTAAAGCCAACTTCCACATCCTTCACCAGAGCCGTGAGCCAAAATGGAAGCTTTGAAACATGATATATTAATTTTAAACAATAAATTTTGGTCTCATGGAATTTTCCTATTGTTTGGAATTTTCGTTTCATGGAATTTGAAAGGAAACATAGGTGGCAGAAACAATTTCCTACACTGAATCTATCAAGAGAGAGTTGCAAAAATTCTAAACCAATTAACATTTATAGATTCAGATGCACATCTAAAAACACATAAACAAATATTCAAAACAAAATAAACTCATAACACAACATATACGTGGGAAAACCCTTTCGGGAAAAAACCTACACTCTAAACACTAAGCTTAATTGTATTAATCAGCAACAACAATAGTTACAATACAATCTCAGAGCTATGCTCTTTAGGAGTTTTCACACTATTACAAGATTCTAGAATAATTTCAGCAGCATAACAACATCTTTGAAAATCTTCAACCTGTCTCATAAAACATGCTAAGGCACCAACATATAAATAGAGCTCAACATGAAAGGAAGGCTCCCATGGTTTCCAAAACCAACTTCAAAGCCTAAGAGGTAAGTTGTGTCAAAAAAACAATAACTTGCTAATCCATGAAACGTTACACATAGCAACTTCCAAAAGCAACAACACCTATCTCATCCATAGTGGTCATCTTGCCAAATACAATGTAAGTTCAACATAGAAACAACAATAACCAACAATAGGTGCTTTCTTTACCTCACATCAATTAACAAACATGACACAAATATCAACTGCTAAAATACAACTCCAATCCATAATAGAATTTGCAAACAAAGACTCTTTAGTCAACAAAGGAAATTTCCAAATCAATTTCCACTCCAAAATGGAAAAATATGTTAACATCTCCTCCAAAAAATAGTATCTTCTAAGTGAGATCCAACTTCCTAAAAAAACTAAGGATTATGTCATCTCATCACTTGCCATGTAGGATGCCACCTCACAAAGAGGTCCCACAAAGATGAATGACAACTTAGGAAGTTAATAATTTAGGATAAAAATAATTATGCAACAATTAATTAAAAAATAATTCACCATGTTGAGACTCTGAGGTTGAGACACCTTAATCCCAACATTCTCCCACTTGTTGAAGACCTGTCAAGAGTCTACAAAATCAACTACTCAAGGCCCCAAGGCCCATGGAACTGGCACACCATTTGAACTTGTCAGTGTTCATTGGCTTCATCAATGCATCTACGACATTCGCCAATGTATCAACCTTTTCCAACTTCACCTTTCCATCTTCTACCATATCACGAACAAAATGAAACTGTACATCAATGTGCTTTGTTCTGGCATGGAAAGTAGAATTCTTAGCTAAGCTAATGGCACTTTGACTGTCACAATAGATAGTAATCTGTCTAGCATCAAAACTAATATCAAAACACAACTGTTTAAGCCAAATGGCTTCCTTACAAGCATGAGTGGCTACCATATTCTCTGCTTCTGTCGTGGACAAAGCGACTACAAATTTTTGCCTACTCATCCAGCTGATAGAACCACCAAACATCATGAAAAAATATCCACTGGTGGATCTCCTGCTGTCAACATCACCACCCCAATCTGAATCCACAAACCCACAAATACAAACTGAATGCTGAGGTCCAGTAGAATAACCATGAAAACATAAGGAATACTCAGAAGTACCCCACAAATATCTTAACACTCTCTTCACCGCATCCCAATGCACTCATCCAAGATTAGCCATAAACTGACCCAGGACTCCCACTGCTTGGGCAATGTTTGGCCTTGTACAGACCATAGCATACATCAAGCTACCTACAACACTCGCATACGATATACTCTAGTTATGCCCTCAATCTCAATAGTAGATTTTGGACATTCCTCAACTGATAACTTCGTCCCATGCAAAAACAAGAACTACCAAGGATCTGCAAGATGCCATACTAAATCTCTGCAACACCGTATTCACATACTTTCTCTAGCTTAACCAAGCTTTCTGTTAGCTCTATCTCTTTTGATCTCCATCCCTAGAATATACCTTGTTGTACCTAGATCTTTCATATCAAATTGTGCTAACAATTGGAACTTCAAATATGAAATCATACTACCATTCCCAAAAAATAACATATCATCTACATACAATGCAATAATGAGAATGCAACCATTTTCAGTTTTGAAATACACAATGGTCAGATTTAGATCTTTGAAATCCCAAACTCAACACATAGGTGTCAAATTTCTGATACCACATTCTAGGAGAATGCTTAAGACCATACAATGATTTTTTCAACTTGCAAACCAGATTTTCTTTACCTTTAACCACGAAGTGCTTTGGTTGTGACATGTAAATCTCTTCCTCCAAGTCACCATGAAGGAATGTTGTCTTCACATCCATTTGCTCAATCTCTAAATCATATGTTGTAGCAAGTGATAACAAAAAATGAATGGATGTCAGCTTTGCTACAGGAGAGAAAATATCACCAAAGTCAATTTCCTCCTTCTGAGAATGCCCCTTCGGGACCAACTGTGCCTTATGCTTCTCAACACTACCATCAGGACCCAATTTATTCTTGAACACCCATTTACAACCAATGGGTTTACGTCCTTCAGACAATGGTACCAGATCCCAAGTATTGTTTTTCTTTAATGCAGCCATTTCTTCGTCCATGGATTTCAACCAAGAATCTGCATCATCCATACTCATAGCCTCTCTAATAGTCCTAGGCTAATTAGTGTTAGAAATCAAAGAAAAAACATAATTTGAATCCAACAATGAATATCCAAACCTCTCTGGTGAATATCCATATCTATTTGGTTGTCACTTCTTACATGTAGACCTCCTCACTGGCTGAGGTTAAGGTTCTTCTTCTTCTTCTTCTTCAAAACTTTATGATCCTCTCAAGTTCTCCTCATCATCAGGTCCATTCTGGGCTTCAGGTTCAAATTTCTTAGAGTCAAGAGGACGCTGAACCACATCTTCCTTCTTTTGTTCTTTTGTAGGTTGCAAAATAGAGGAAGAAGGTTTCATCTATTTGAAGATAACACTTCAACTGTAGAGAACCTTTTCGGCCACTGGATCCCAAAGCTTGTACCCTTTCACACCAATACCATATCCGATGAAGATACACTTGACAACCTTGTTTTCCAACTTTGAACTTTTCTCCCTTGGCACATGAGAATATGCCTTGCAACCAAACACATGAAGATGTCTCAATGAAGGCTTCTTGCCCGACCACGCCTCCATAGGTGTCTTATCAACAAGTGCTGATGTAGGAGATTTGTTTACCAGATAACACATGTAGTGGCAACAACTTCAGCTCAAGGCTAGTTGTACTTAGCATACTCCTAGCCCTCTCCATCAACTTCTTGTTCATCCTCTCTGCAACTCCATTTTGTTGAGGGGTATATGGAGTTGTCTTATGCCTTTCAATCCCATATTATTTAAAAAAACTATCAAATTTTGTAGAACAAAACTCACCACCATTGTCAGTCCTCAAACACTTTATCTTTCTACCAAGGCTTTAAACTCCTTAAACTAACTGAAGACTTTAGATTTACTTCTGAGAAAATAAATAAATATCCTATTGTAATCATCTATGAAAGGTACAAAATATATAGATTTTCCTAACAAAGGAACATTCATAGGACCAAAAATATCATAATGCACATAGTCCAAAACCCTAGAAGACTTATGAGAACTTTTAAAAAATTGCACACGGTTTTGTTTACCAAAGATACAATGTTCATAGAAGTTGAACTCGAGATTGCAATCTTTAAGGCCTTCTACAAGGCTCTTAGATTTCAAGGTTCTAAGACCCTTCTCACCAATATGGCCAAGTCTTTGGTGCCATAACATCGTCTTCTTCGTAGGAAGCTTCATTTCCAAGGAATGAGCACCCTTAGGTACCCAAAATGCACAACCATTAGATGTAGCTGCTACAATTTTTTCTACTCAATTTGATGGTGAGGATGAAGAATCCAAATATTTCTTCTTTGGTTTGTCAGAAGAACTATTGCACTGTACTGTGCATGCATCTAGCTTGAACAGGGTTCTTATTCAAACTCCTCTAGCCAAAACCATAGCTCCTCTAGTCATCTTACATCCTCCACTAGAGAAGACAACTTGCACACTCTCATTGTTCAATTTACTCACTGAAAGTAGGTTTCGTACCAAACCTAGGATATGCAACACACCATCAATTCCCTTCACTCTACCATTCGGGAATTGTATCCTAACTCTTCCATGGCCAACTAACTTCAAATGAGAATCATCACTGAGATACACCTTTCCACCATCATATTCTTCATATTTCAAGAACCAGTCTCTATGTGACGTCATGTGAAAAGATGCTCCAGAATCAATTAACCACACATCTTTTGATGCTTGCATTGCCAAAGCTACAACCAATGCTTTACCGAAATAATGATTCTCCATCTCAATCCTTCCAGATGCGCTTTCCATATTTTTCTGCAACAGGATATCAAGAGAATCACTTTTGCAAAACTCCCACTGAAACTTAGATCAACTCAAAAAACCCTTCAAACCCAACAATAGAATCAAAGTTGGCCAGGCTTTGATACCAACTGAAAGGAAACATAGGTGGAAAAAATATTTTCCTACACTAAATCTATCAAGAGAGAGTTGAAAAAATTCTAAACCAATTAACATTTACAGATTCAGATGCACATCTAAAAACACATAAACAAATATTCAAAACAAAATAAACTCATAACACAACATATAAGTGGGAAAACCCTTTCGAGAAAAAATCCACACTCTAAACACTCAGCTCAATTGTATTAATCAACAACAACAACAGTTACAATACAATCTCAGAGCTATGCTCTTTAGGAGTTTTCACACTATTACAAAATTTTGGAATAATTTTGGCAGCATAACATCTTTGAAAATCTTCAACCTATCTCATAAAACATGCTAAGGCACCAACATATAAATAGAGCTCAACATGAAAAGAAGGCTCCCATGGTTTCCAAAACCAACTTCAAATCCCAAGAGGTAAGTTGTGTCAAAAAAACAATAACTTGCTAATCCATGAAACGTTGCACATAGCAACTTCCAAAAGCAACAACATCTATCTCATCTATAACGGTCATCTTGCCAAATACAATGTAAGTTCAAAATAGAAGCTGCAATAACCAAGAATAGGTGCTTTCTTTACCTCACACCACTTAACAAACATGAACTCCACCACAAATGTCAGCTACTAAAATACAACTCCAATCCATAATAGAATTTGCAAACAAAGACTCTTTAGTCAACAAAGAAAATTTCCAAATCAATTTCCACTCCAAAATGGAGACATAGGTCAACATCTCCTCCAAAAAATAGTATCTTCCAAGTGAGTTCCAACTTCCTAAAAAAACTAAGGATTATGCCATCTCATCACCTGCCATGTAGGATGCCACCTCACAAAGAGGTCCCACAAAGATGAATGACAACTTAGGAAGTTAATAATTTAGGATAAAAATAATTATGCAACAATTAATTAAAAAAAATTCACCATGTTGAGACTCTAAGGTTGAGACACCTTAATCCCAATAGAATTTGCCTAAATTTGGTCTCATGGAATCCATTCAATCTATCATTTCATGTTCAAACAAATGCAATTTTAAATCAATAGATTGTGGAACAAAAAAAACCAACCTGGTTCAAGCTTTGGAGGTCGAAGAACTCGGTGCACGTTGAGATGGTGGTCCACGCACTTGTCGTTCGCTGTGTTTTGTTCTCTATTCACGTTCATTCGCTACGCTCAGACCTGGAATGTTCGCTTGACAATGATGGTTTTGGCATTTTAAAAAGCCCTAATTCAAATGGTTCTGTCGAACAGGGCTTCGACCGAACCATTTAAAATAATGTTTTTTTGTTGACTTCTTTGAGTTCGACCGAATGCCTAAAGAGGTTCAATCGAACATGCAAGTTCAAGCGAACCCCCCTTCCTATTGAAATCTCAAAAAAATTGAATTTCCTTCCTCAATTCAATTGTAAACCACTATTTTGGTTTCACCCATATACAATGTGATTATCTAACATATCATTGTCTGCGAAGCTTCATGTGATGAAACCCTACATGGCTTGATATGATGAAACCCTACACGACATGACTATATATATGTATATATAATTGTTTGCAAATTGTAATCTTAAAACTGGTTGATAAATTGGGACAAAAATTGTATACCCATTAATTTTCATGATTATAATGTAGGGATTCGAAGAGAATCCAACGAAATCTGTATACTCATTTAATTTCATGTGCATATTATAATTACTAAAAATAGAAAACGTCTACCCATTAACCCATATCTTGAAACCCCTCAATAATTTGGGGCAAAAAATGAAAACCCATAAAATTTCATGATTATACCAGCATTTGACAGTATACCCATTAAATTTCATGATTATACTTGGTCAAAATTTTGTCAATGTTCTGTTTAAATCACATTACATATCATTGTCTGAAAAAATAATGTAAAAAAAAATCATAGCAGTAAAACCCTCGATGCCATAAACAGAATAATTCATGAGGGATCAAATTTCTACTAGTCACATGTAAATAGAAATGATTACAGTCAAACCCTTAATGCCATATAGAGAAATGATTTTTAAACACACCAAAATGCACTCAAACATTGTATATGCCAACAAAAACCCACTGTTGAACAAACAATCTTGCAAGTGAAGAGAGGTGGAGACGTTACCTGCAATAGAAGGGAGTCAGAGGAAGTTGCCATGGTCGCACGAGCTCGCGTTGATGGCGGGAGAGAGAAGACCACAATGAAAACCAAGAAAAAATTTGCAGGAGATGATGAGTTTAGGGCTTAAAGATGCCCAACAACCCGTGGTAGGTTAACTCATACACGTGGTTTGATGAAGGGGCACGTGGTTAACAATGTAATGTGGTCGGGTTGAGATTAAAGCGACCACCTCCTAGTGGACCCATGTGATATATTGAGTGGGCCCACATACAAACATAACTTGAAATAGGTTAATTGATAATTATAAATAGGCTTTTTTTTAAAAAAAAAAATTGGCTTTTTAATGAACAGGTATCGGTGAAGTAATGAAAATGTAGCGGACGAAGGTCCAAAATCACCTTTTTTGAGCACCTTTTGCTTTATAGGTTTGACAAGGTGCGTTTTAAACCCAAAAGCCAAATTTTCTTTTTAAGGTCCTAACTCGCTTACGAAGAAACCAAAAAAAAAAGGGAAAAATCGGACCTATTTTCCACTTTGCACAGATGTGCAAAGTTAGCCCTGGTGACTACTTGTACGTCTCCCCTACTCAAGCATTTCCAAATAAAATATCTGACAAAAATCTTATTCCATTTTGCTTAGATGGATGCTCATTTTCTGTTCCAAATCTCCCATTTTAACAAAGGCAGAAAGAATGCTGGGAAAAATTGTGGAATTTGGCTTTCCACCTTCCAATTACATTTGTCAAAATGGCATCCTATGAGATGACATATCTAAGACATTTTGTCAAACAATTCATGTGCCTTGTCTATGCATCCAAGTCTACCTGCAAAGTTACACATGCCTTGTCTATGCTTTCACATTTTGCATGCATGGACAGTTACAAGTGCCTTGTCTATGCTTCCACATTTTGCATATATGTTTACCTCAGCAGCTACAGCCACAAGATTTGATATATTCTTATATCCTTTATTTATAATATATGACAAAATCCCCCTTCAACTATGCTTTGATGGATATCCATAACCTGTTTCGAAGCTCCCATTTTGTCATAGGTAGGGAGGATAGTGGAAAAGGCTATGAAATGCAACTTTACAACTGCCAATTGCATTTGCTTGAAGGTTTCAATAGCTTTTTTAATAAATCTATTTTGTGCATTTCCTGCAATCATGAAATTCCATGAGATGACATCTCTTTGAGGCATTCAATTAAACAGTTCACGAACCTTACCTATTATTCCACAATTTACATACATGTCTACTAGAGCATTTCCAATATAATGTCTGACAAAAATCCTCTTTCCATTATGCTTAGATGGATGTCCATGATCTGTTCTAAAATATCAATTTTGGCATAGGCAGGGAGAATGCTGACAAAGGTTATGGAATTTGGCTTTACACCTGCCAATTACATTTGTCAAAATGGCATTCCATGAGATGACATCTATGAGGCATTCTATGAAACAGTTTTCCTTGCCTTGTCTATGCTTCCATGTCTACCTAGGTAGTTACACATACCTTGTCTATGCTTTCACATTTTGCATGCATGGGCAGCTACACATGCCTTGTCTATGCTGCCACATTTTGCATACATATTCACCTGGGCAGTTACAACCACAACATTTCACAAATTTTTCTATCCTTTTTTCTATATTATATGGCAAAATCCCCCTTCCACTATGCTTTGATGGATATCCATACCCTGTTCCAAAGCTCCCATTTTGGCACAGGAAGGGAGGATACTGGCAAAGGCTGTGAAATGTGGCTTTACACCTGTCAATTGCATTTGCTTGAATGTTTCAATAGCCTTTTTAATAAATCCATTTTTTTTTTGCATATCCTGCAATCATGGAGTTCTATAAGATAATTTCCTTTTGAGGTATTCTGTCAAAACAATTCACCTGTATTGTCTATTCTTCTACATTTTTGATACACGTCTATCTGAGCATTTCAAACTATAATATCTGACAAAAATCCTCTTTCCATTCTGCTTTGATGGATGTCCATGCCCTGTTCCAAAGCTCCCATTTTGGCACAGGCAGGGAGGATGCTAGCAAAGCTGGTGGAATTTGGCTTTAGACCTGCGATTACATTTGATTGAAAGTTTCTAAAGCCTTTTCAGCAAATTCATTTTGTGCATATCCTGCAACCCTTGCAGTCCATGTGACCACATTTCGTAGAGGCATGTTGTCAAACAGTTCAAGTGCGTTGTCTTTTCTTCCACATTTTGCATACATGTCTACCAGGGCAGTTGCAACTACAACATCTAACAAAATTTTCATACACTTTTCTAAAGCAACCCTTTTGGCACAGGCAGGGAGGATGCTGGCAAACGTTATGGAAATTGGTTTTACATCTGCCAATTGCATTTGCTTGAAAGTTTCTAGAACCTTTTCAAAAAATCCACTTTGTGCATATCATTACAACCTGCAGGTTTTTTTTGCTTTCAACACTTGCCAGGTATCTTTTTTCTGATCAAAATAACAAATGCCAGCATCCGACTCAAATTTGGCGCCAGTCAATGTTTACCCTGACATTGTTTGTATCTGGGTTTTGGAATCATACACCTCTGTCAACGATGATTCCAGCATCTGGTTCAAACTTGGCATTGTTTTGGAAGCATCTGACCAAAATTTGGGGTCAGCCATTGTTTACCACAATCGCGCCTCTTCTTTGTGAAGATTCAAGATAACTTAGTGTCCTGAAAATAAGTGTGCGTGGGGTTACCGAGGAGTTTCTTCATTTCGTTGGGGATGCTCAGAACAGAACTCAACAGGGGATCCATCTCTTCTCCCAGTTCTTCATTGCTTCGAAACAGTGGAAATGATATCCGGAACGGGAACTGCAACGTGAACAGCGGAATCCTAGAAATGGTTGCAACTACAAATCCGTAAACGGAAACGCTATGAACGGTAAAGCATAAAGGATAGAGCAATTTTGTCAAATGTTGTAGTTGCAACTGCTCTTCTAGACATGTATGCAAAATGCGGAAGCACAGACAATGGGCGTGAACTGTTTTGAAACCACATTTCTCATTCATTTACAGGAATTTCTACATCTCTATTTTATTCTTTATTTCTTAATGTTTGTTTTAATCTATCCCATATTTTCTAAAAAAATTGCATGTAATAATGGCATGGTTGCACTCGATTAAGGATATAAAAATATTTTTAATGGATAAAAATCTTCTTTATTACCTAAAATATTAAGGATATACAAATATTTTTATTAAAATGTTTATATAAATATTTATAAATGGAAATCCAATATCTTTGACTTCTCTTAGTTATTTTGCTTCATTTTAATAATTTAGTTATCTCTAATTCAATTACTAGTTTTGAAAAACTTGGTGATGAAGAGGAGATAATTCTTAGCAACAGAATAAAAAACGTCACCTCCCATGTTGTCAAAATCAAGAAGGGTTTCTAAACAGTCCATATAGTTAACTTGAATCCTTAATTAGATAAAAGAAAGGAAGATTAAGAAGTAATTGTGTATGAGATTTTTGACAAATATTAGGAAGTGACTTCTTAGATGTTTAGTTTCCAATAGATAATGATAGAGAAAAGGACTTTAGTCAAGCAGAAAAGGAGTGAAACTAGACAAAGAAGCCATGATAAAAAGAGAGAAATAACTCCAAGAGTATAAAATAGATTAGAAGAAAGGATAATCCCTAACCATACAAAATAAATCAAGAACACTTTTACCTCCACCAAATATGGATGCACGTATGATTAAGCTCCCAACTTTTGGTAAATAACATCAAGGATACTAGCAAACATCTCTTTACCTTGGACATTCATTGGAGTGGGGTTAGCATTAATGATGACTATGCCCCATTATATGATTTTTTGGAGAACATCAATGACGAGGCACTGAGATGATGCATTAAATATTGCTCTTTAAGAATGATAGAACATGGAAAGAATTGAGTGACTTATTTTTGAAACAATTTCACTCACCTAATGTATGAACAAAAAATATATATGCAGATCCATCAAGGCATAAACAATAGAGTAATTTTGTCAAATGTTGAGTTGCAACTGTTTTGCTAGACATGTATGCAAGATGCAAAAGCACGAACAATGGAATTGAATTTTTTTGAAACCACATTTCTTATTCATTTACAAGGATTTCTACATCTCTATTTTATTCTTTATTTTTCTAAAAATTTAGAAATCATATGTTTATTTTTATCTATCCAATATTTTTCTAAAAAATTGCATGTAATAATGGCATGATTGCACTCTATAGGTGTGCCAACATTGTTATATCAAAACTCAACTTTGTTCCTCCTGCTTGCAACTTGAGTTTTTTTAAAAGGACATTCCTATTATTTTTATCAGCTAGCTTATCTAGTTTCTATCTGTCATTCTTTTTTACCTTTTAAATTTCTTTAAACAATTTTGTCATTCATAAATTTATTTGGTAGGAAATCAACCAATTTCTTGTTTTGTCATCATTTCCCAACTGAATCCCATCTTTATTAAGAATTCATTTTAAGTAAGACATGTTAAGCAATCTAACTCAAAAGAAAAATAATTTGTTATTTAGTTCGTAGATATTTTTTTTGTTTGTGTTAACTTAAGTAAGCCTATTTATGATATACTACTTGTTGAATCCTAAGACAGACAATTGAAAAGGTTTTCGTACATTTAAATAATGTAGGCTATCTATTTTCTATCTATATTTGTAGTGAGCTTGATGTGAATCCTAACCTTCATTATTTATTCCTTTTTTCATCCTCAAAATAATTTTTCTCTCTAAACAACATACTTTCATTCTAATGTCCAAAAATTGGTTAATTTTACTTCAACTTTTTAATTTTGTCAGCGTTCAACAAAACTTTCTTTTTGAGTAAACATAAACATAGTCACAACATATAAACCTTATCACAATTAGATTAGTGTACATTTACTAAATTGTTATCTTTGTCTTTTATTTTCACAAAAAATAAAAAATCTAGATATTTTTTTACTCAAATTTTCAATAGTATATAAGGATGAATCATTTTTTGTGTTAGATTTGAAAGAAACTATCATCCTTCCTTCTTTGATTATCCCTTCCTCATACATTATCTCTTATAGGAACCCTCATCTAAACCTATCCATGTTTTTCCTTCCTCTTCCTTATTTCATTACCCTTCCTTCCCTCCCCCATTGGCATCCACCCCACATGATGTCCCACTCTACATGTCTCACAATGATGACAATTTTGATAATGGACCCTTATTAGATTATGCTAATTTTGTCACTCAAAAAAATTTACCACCACTTTTCTCTCATCCAAAGTAACCTACTTGATAATGCCACCTAATCCTAAATCTCTTCACTTGCATACTCCTTAACAAATATCATCATCACCCATCTTGAGGGGCTAGAGATATTACAAGGTAGAGGATATATTATCCACATTCATGTCACTTTATGACTAATTATCCTACCTTCATCCCTTTCTTCTAGCGAACCTCTTTTATTTTTCCTATCACTCAATATTCCTTCACCTAAATTTCCATTCCTACTCCTTATCATCCAACCCATATTCCTACATTTTTATATTTCTCTCCATTCCTCCTTTTAAATATGATCATGTTCGTTTAAGCAACCACTTTACTTCCTACCCCTATTTTCCACCCTTTCAACCCTTACCCTTCACTTATCTTGCTTGATTCTCACTTACCACTATTGTCACTCCCTCTCCTATCCAGCCATTAACCTCACAACTCTTACCACATTCTTATCAAAACATGAAAAAATTGTACCTCCTATCCTCAATTTCCATACTAATGCCCCTAATCCTATCATTTACCACCTAGATCAAGAAATGCCAATAATGAAATGTTAGCTATCTATTCTTCAATCATCTAATACCCCAGTGGATGAAATATTAAACCTCTTCCATAATATTATATGTTTGGCTATAATAAATCACCCAAAAGAACCATAGTTTGTCATGCTCAACATTGACATAATGTATAATTAGATAAACAATCCTAAGATACATGTTCAAATCTATATATATATCAATATGCATTGATTATTACTTTGATGATCAATTCATAGCTAACATTTTTCTCTATTCATTAAGGAAAAATCCTTAAAATGTTTCTTTTGTTTATCTACATATTCTATGGGTTCCTTCCTTTGTCTCACTTATATTTTCATGGAACACATTCAAGTTAACATACAATTTTAAGTCAGTTTCATCAATTGATAAGTAGGATGTATTTTCCACAACGTGTCAAATTATGATATTGTTATTAGGATTCAACTGTGTAGTTTTGAGTCAAACTCATTGACCCATGTTTCATGAGTAGTGGTTCACAAGAACCCATCTCTCATGATAATGAATGGTCCACTTAGCACTCATTGCATCTAGGTGATGCTCATAGAGGTGAAGCACTGGGCCTTCTCAGGAGGTCATCCATCCCAGTACTACTCCAGCTCAAGCACACTTATCAACCCCAAGGTTTTGCAAATGGGCTCTATAATGAATGGTTCATGAGGCACAACACTTGCTAAAGGTTTTGCAAATGGGGTTGCAAGCTAAGCAGGCTTAACCTTGGAGAAAACTTTGTGGTTAAGCGCGCTTGAGTTGGAGTAGTACTGGGATGGGTGACCTCCCGGGAAGGCCCAGTGCTTCATGTCTGTGAGTATCACCTAGATGCAATGAGTGCTAAGTGGGCCATTCATTATCATGAGAGATGGGTTCTTGTGAACCACTACTTATGAAACATGGGTCAATGAGTTTGACTCAAAACTACACGGTTGAATCCTAATAACAATATCATAATTTGACATGCTGTGGAAAATACCTCCTACTTATCAATTGATGAGCTAAAGGGGCTCTATAATGAATGGTTCATGAGGCACAACACTTGTTGAAGGTTTTACAAATGGGGTTGCAAGCTAAGCGGGCTTAACCTTGGAGAAAACTCTATGGTTAAGCGTGCTTGAGTTGGAGTAGTACTGGGATGGGTGACCTCCTAGGAAGGCCCAATGTTTGACCTCTATGAGAATCACCTAGATGCAATGAGTGCTAAGTGGACCATTCATTATCATGAGAGATGGGTTCTTGTGAACCACTACTCATGAAACATGGGTGAATGAATTTGATTTGAAACTACATGGTTGAATCCTAATAACAATATCATAGTTTCATCAATGTTATACATTACAATCAAGGTGCAGAAATGAGAAGGTAATGAATTTTATCTTCTATTATCAATGCATTCTTTCATAGATTTTCTAAATTCTTCTCAACTCTAATATCGAGAGGGTATTTATTAGGAATCTTTTCCCAAAGCTTTCTAATCATAATCCCTTACATAACTATCCAAATTTTATAACACTTTGTACCGCCTTACAGTATGATTATGCATAGGTGATAGATCATTTTAAGGTCATCTCCTCTTTGATCTATGATGCTTCTTTAGCCCTGTCCTCTTCTCAAGAAATTAACAATTCTACGAAGAACACCAATAACTTATATTTTTTCTTTAAAACAACCACACTATCAAATAATTAACTAAACTAACCAAAGCTAATTTACTTCCCCTCCTCACCATCTAAACTTACTATCTCTCTCTCTTTCACAAGATAACTCTAATTGGATGAAGCTAAAAAACCCATGAATTTCATCTTTCATGAGTTTCTTTCTAATAACCTTATCCAACTTCATCATATCCAACCCTTTAATGCTAAACTCTTTTTATTCTATCATATTTGCTAATTATTTTGTATATAGGCATTTTTTTTCTATGGAACATGCCTTGTTATCACCCTTTTTTAATCTTTATTAGCTCTTTGGACTTCCTTATCACCAAATCATGTTCCCCCTAGCCTTTCTATTTTCTCCACTTTCATAAGATTTTCCTAATATATGCTTCTATTAATTCAAACCTAGGTAATTATTGAAGTTATTTTTCTTAAGTTTTTACATGACCTTTTTCTTGAGTTTTTCCTTTTTTCCTTTGTATTATTTTTCCAATTTCTCTTTCGCTAATGAGGATTCTGCTATTCTATATTTGTTTCCTATTTTTTAATCCTTACATTGTTTAAAATTTTCTCCTCTACTTTACTATCCTAAATAAATACTTATACTAGATAATTATTCACTTTTTCATCATGGTGCCAACACATTCTTATATAATTACTAAATTTGGGACAAATAAAAATATCATGTAATTTAATCACCAGAAAAGTCACATGTGGAGTTTCCCCCTTTTTATTTTATGCTCATTAGCATAATATCCTAGTTTACTATAGTTATAATATTTTAGCCTTTTGGTCCTTCACCTTTATTTGATACCTCTATCCTTATTGGCCAGTAGCATCCCCTACCACCTCCTTCTCAATAGTTATCATGACAACTCATGGAGGGTCCTACATCTTGAATTTTTGGTACCACATAGTGTATATTGTTAAGTGTTGTTATACTTTCTCTTAATTGAAGTTCCCACTAGTCACATGCCAAATAATGATTCAATCCTCTTATACATAAACTCTATGCTTCATTCATACACATTCAAAAATGCTTCCCTAGTTAATCCATGAATCATTGGTTCATATTCATCTTCTTCATGATGTAACTTTGGACACTTATTTTTGTCATGTTTGTCACATTTTATATTTTTTAGTATATACTTACTATGTCTCTAGGAGATTTTTCAATTCCCCCTCTTAGTTTGGTAGCCCTCTTGGTGCCTTTGATTCTCAAACATTCATTCCTTATATATTCTTCCCTACTCTAATTTTTAAACCAAAATTTACTTCTTCTAGGTGGGGGGGAATCCCAACTTTCTCACCTTTCATTAGAATTTCTTACTTCAACATTACATTTTCTAGCTCTAATTTGAAATGATCAATTTCATCATTTTCTACTTAATTATTCACCCATATCTTTGACTAGGATTATATTATGGCGATCAATTCTACCACATCCTTATATGAAGAGGAAATATTTTCATCTAGTTCTACTATAATGTGAGGGGTTAGCCCTAAAATACACCACTGAGTTCATTTCTCTTATGTAAATATTTCTTCTAGTTTTCTAACCATACTCTTAAATCATTTTTCATCATATTTTATTGATTCCTCCTTTTTTTTTTTCATCTTCCATATTTTATATATGTTTTTGTTCATACATTAGGTGAGTGGAAAATTTTCAAGAATAATTCACTCATTTCTTCCCATGTTCTAGCATTCTTAAAGAGCAATATTTAATGCACCATCTCAATGCCTCATCATTGATGTTCTCCACAAAATCATATAATGAGGCCTAGTTATCATTAATGCTAACCCCACTCCAATGAAAGTCCAAGGTAAAGAGATGTTTTCTAGTATCCTTGATGTATTTACCAAAAAATGGGAGCTTAATCATATGCGCATCCATATTTGGTGAAGGTAAAAGTGTTCTTGATTTATTTTGTATGGTTAGGGATTATCCTTTCTACTAATCTATTTTATAGTCTTGAAGTTATTTCTCTCTTTTTATCATGGCTTCTTTGTCTAGTTTCACTCCTTTTCTGCTTGACTAAAGTCCTTTTCTCTATCATTATCTATTGGAAACTATTAAACATCTAAGAAGTCACTTCCTAATATCTATCATAAATCTCATACAAAATTGCTTCTAGATCTTCCTTTCTTTTACCTAATTAAGGATTCAAGGTACCTATATGGACTATTTAGAAACCCTTCTTGATTTTGACAACATAGGAGGTGACTTCTTTTATTTTGTTGCTAAGAATTATCTCCTCTTCATCACCAAGTCTTTCAAAACCAATCACTAAATTAGAGATAACTAAATTATTAAAATGAAGCAAAATAAATAAGAGAAGTCAAGGATATTGAATTTTTATTTATAAATATTTATATAAAAATTTAATAAAAATTTTTGTATATCCTTAATATTTTAGGCAATAAGTAAGATCTTTATCCATTAAAAATATTTCTATATCCTTAATAGAGTGCAACCATGCCATTATTACAAGCATTTTTTTTTAGAAAATATGGGATAGATTAAAACAAACATTAAGAAATAAAGAATAAAATAGAGATGTAGAAATCCTTATAAATGAATAAGAAATGTGGTTTCAAAATAGTTCATGCCCATTGCCTGTGCTTCCACATTTTGGATACATGCCTAGAAGAGCAGTTGCAACTACAACATTTGACAAAATTGCTCTATCCTTTATGCTTTGATGGATGTGTATATCCTCTTTCAAAGCTCCCATTTTGGCACAGGCTAAGATGATGCTTGCAAAGGCCACAAAGTCTATCTTTACATCTGCTAGTTGCATTTACTTGAAAGTTCCTAAAGCATTCTTTTCAAATTTGACTTCTTAAATAATATGCAATCAGGGCATTCCATGGGAAAGCATTTATGTGAGGCATTATGTTAAACTTGTGTATACATTCCAAATATTCTGCAATCATGGCAATCCATGAGACCACATTTCTTTGAGGCATTTAGTCAAATAGTTCATGCCCTTTGTCTATGCTTCCACATTTTGCATACATGTCTATTAGAGTATTTCCAACTACAACACACTATTGAATTTGACTCCATTTTTTGACAAACGTTCGTCGGTCGTTTGACAAACATTTGTCAGACAATCGATGAATTGACGAAAGAATTTGTCACCATTTTTTTTCAAAATTCTGATGATGAATTAAATGTTGAAATAATGGCGTAGATTCGTTGGTCGTCGGCATCATAAAATGACTCAGATGTTCCTTGAAATATTGACGACAACTTCATGTATCCACTGACGAATTATAACTAAAATGCAATTGCAATGGCACTTCTGAAGTGTCGAAACAACACCAAAATTTTGTCGCCATTTCGATGAAATGGGTAAGGAGTTATGACCAATCCTTTGTCATAGCTATAGCAACTTCGTTGGACCTTTTCAGTCATTCGTTGGTGGCCTTCGTCGAAATTGCGACGAAACAATGCAATTTTTTTTTTTAAAATATTCGTTGAAATGTACCATCGTGGAGACTCTTGGTGATGACCATTGAAACCAACCCATCAGTGAGAGATCAATCATTGACATAGGATAGAAAAATCACTCTGATAGTCCATGTCTTGCTGATGACTTTTGTCAGCAAGACAAACCCAATGTCACACCAATATGACCTCTTCAGGAGTTTTAAATAGACCTACACCATGTCATCATGGAGAATCTTGGCGATGACCATCAAAGCCAACCCATCGGTGAGAGATCAATCATCAACACAAGATAGAAAACTCACTTTGATAGTCTATGTCTTGCTGATGACTTCCGTTAGCAAGACAGATCCAATATCACACTGATCTGACCTCTTCAGGAGTTTTGAACACTGCTGGTTATTAGCAAGACATTCTGAGGGTCTCGTGGATTAAACAAGTGTCTAAGAGCAAGTAAACAGATGGAACCTATTAATTTTCTTATTTTGGGGTTCTTTAAATCATAGAATAGATACCATCTTCTTGTGTATAATGTACTTATATTTAGATTTGAATTCGAGACCAATTGTCATTGCACATTCCATTTTACTTGCACAGAGTATTCTATAAGCAATATATTGATAATACCAAATGATTTAAGGTGTTGTACAACTCTACCTAGCATCACATTTCTATTGTTCCCCCTAGAGAATCTTGCAAAGACAAGTTTACAATACTATGTCAAATAATATGAAAAAGACTCACTTCCATACAAATTAAATGATTATTCTCATAATGGCAATTGTCTAATCACAACAACAATTCCATGAAAGGTTATCCATGCTTCATAAGAGATGACTGATCATACATATAGACTGCAAGATGCATAGAAAAAGCATTACACTTGAGAACAACCAAGGGCTAACAAGGGAAGCAATTAAGAAACATCTGGATTGAAGAGAAAATGTGTAGGGAAAATGCTGAGCAGTGTCAAGAGAATAGAGCTTGTAGAACATATTCTTGACCTAATCAAGTTCTTGAACAACTTAAAAAAAATTAAAATACTAGCACATACATGAGACATGTAATGAACTTCCAATATCTGCTATCTTTTTCATTAATGCAGAGGTAGGTAAAGGAGAAATAATTATAATTGTAACACTATTCATAGTCCAGTAAATTATGTTTGTAATTTGTGTTCAATGGACCTTAGTTTTATCATTATACTGCCCATCTAATACCATATTTTAATCCAGGGTTCAACTATCTCAGATCTAAAGAAGCACCTTCAATTAACCATTTAAAGTACTATAAAATAAGGTAATACTTTTATTTGAGAAAGATTGGGTACACTTGTAGGATTAAAGTTCTTGCAATCATCAAGATTTATTGGCACACATACACAACCTACAACATATGAAGTAATGAATGACTACAAGTTAGTGAAATGGTCCTTAATATGTGACTGGTTTGCAAATTAATTAGTAGAAAATAAGTTTACAAACAGATCTACATAAAAAATTATGAAGACAATCTACTGTAACCATCAAAATAGATGAAAAGTGCAAAGGAAAGAGCTGAGATACATCTCTAGAGCCTAAAAAAAACAAATGCAAGAAACATAAGAAAAAAGAACAAACCATTTTTTGGATGAATACAAAATGGTGCCTTCAGCAAGTGATTCATATGCTTTCACACCTGATAGGACATTAAGAAGATTTTAGTCTTCTTCAGTGAAATTAACTACTTACAGAAAAAATCCAGAAACCAGTATTATATACCTCCATGTCTAGCTGAGGGTAGGTATAAGAGAAAAAAATTTCCTCAATGCAATGCCAAAAAATATCAATGTGTGTGTAGGTTTGTATTATTCAAAATGTCATTTCACTACCTAAGGAAAAATACCAAAGTGATGTTTTAAATTCCAATCTTCACATAGGCTCCCTTATTGCTACACATGCATATACAAGTATTATTCAAGCTCTAAACTATTCAAATATTAAGGATTTAATTAGCTATAAGATGGAAAGTTTTTGTTTAGACATAATCCATAATCTTTTACATATCTTTATTCACTCCTAGCGCTTCAAATAAATTTGTGTAAATGAGATAGAAATGTGAATCTTTTATGACAAAGAAAATTCTTAAAAGGAGGGGGGAGAGAGAAAAGGGTAGGGGGAAAGAGAATGCTTGAATGTATAGCAAAGTATAACATTTTGATCATTATAACAATGAAACGAATCTTAAGTTTGAAGCATTAATATCATTTAGAACATTTATGATCAAGAATGAATGTAAGTAGAGAAACTTTTGCATACCTGCAGATGGTAGAAAAATTCATGGTTAAGTGGAAGCCTCCCATCAACAACAAGATCCAAATATCCGTGTATCTATCTCAGTCAAGCCTCTAAACCCTTCAGAGTTGTCAATTTTTCCACTAACCTGTTATGCACAAAAGTCAAATCTTAGAGTTATGTCACCACTAAAAACAAAAAAAATAGAGCTTTGAAACCAAATCCACACACAACACAATGTGGTATTCATACAAAGCCATACAAACAAACTAAACTCAGAATTTTGGAATGGAAACAACTTCAAATTATGATGCAGCATGGATTCAGGGTATAAAGAATCATTTTTCTGCCACCATAGTGAAAAGTTAGCACTTTCTTTCATCTTTGCATATTGGTTTGATGCTTCAAATGATGCATTTCTTATATTGAAAATTGCATTACCTCATTGAGCTTCTCTTTGTTTCGAGAATAGTTTAATATTCTCTACTTAACAGGGCCAACCACGTGACAGTGGAAGCTCATTTGACCCCTCCCCCCCTCACATCACTCTCAATTCCCCATACCCAATCATATAACGTTAATCATTCATTCATCCATTAATAACATATAACATTCATTCATTCATCCATTAATAACATATAACATTCATTCATTAACATATAACATTCATTGATTATCATATTCACATTCATTCATTAACATATAACATTCATTCTTTCAGTTTTTACATATTATCAAAAATATGGTTGTCATGATATGATTACAATCACTTTTTTTTTGTTTCTTTTTTAAAGCTAAACAAATCTAAAGTGGAGTATCATTTTCTAAATCATCTATGCCCCCTTTAGTTGTTTTTCCCTTTGCTCATGATCTTAATGTATGCCTAGTCATCTGCTCATGACGTGGACACCACTACAAGGGAGGGTTTGCTGTAATAACAAAGAAATGTTAAACTAATATGTTTTATTATTATTGTTACAAGTATTTCATTAATTAAAAGAACATTAGAGTGGTTCTCTTTACCTGATGGGTCCACATCATGTTCTTGAACTTCTATTATAGACTCATGCTCAACATGCTAAACACCCTCTAAATCCTGATCTGCAGTTGAAACACGAAAGGTTACATTAATTAATACACCAATTGAAATTAAATATGTTTAAAAGAACATTAGAGTGGTCCTCTTTACCTGATGGGGCCATATCATGTTCCTAATATTCTCTAGCTTTGATCATGCTCAACACGTTGATCACACTCTACATGCTCTAAAGTTGAAACACCTAAAGGTTACATTAATTAATACACCAATTGTAATTAAATATGTTTAAAAGAACTTAGAGTGGTCTCTTCACTGATGGGGCCACATCATGTTTTGATCTTCTAGCCTGATCATTCTCAACATGTTGATCACGCTCTACATGCTCTAAAGTACGGGATGCACACCATGACCTTCATCTGTAGGTTGTGCTCCACCCTCACCAAGCTGCATTCCAATGTCATGTGTAGTATTATCATTGCTTGAATGTTTAAAAAAATAGGCATGTAATTACTTTATGGTGGAAATTAATATTGAATAGATTGCACAAGTATTCAATTTTAAATAAACTTTATCGAGTTTATTTACCTGCTTGTCAGATGCAGTGGAAGATTGTGTTTTCCCAGCCAAGACTCTTAGGCATTCAACCATACTCCATAGCCTTGCCGAAGGCAATTCGTGTCCTCTTCTATGGTAATTCTGAATTCAAAGCCCTACATTTTTGCATAAGATCATGAATTTTGCTTCTATGGTGTGATAAAACCAAAATTGTTTTCAATTTATTATTTGGATACAATATTCATTTATTGATACTTACAATTTGTGGCTAATTTCATATAACCACTGAGCCAAGTTTGTATTGCCCATGTTTTTCTAGTCTTTCCTTTGTTGCCTTCGATGTGTGAGCAGCTCATGAAAAGTTTGAAATACGTTAGATTATGTAAAAAGAAAGAGTAATCAATATATAATTACATTTTTGATAGTATCACATACCTTCCTTGGCCCGGGTGGTGTTTTCCTTTTTCTTTCAGCCTTCTCCTTTCCATCCACACCGTGTCCTTTCCACTCTCCAAATCATGGGGGATGCTTGTACTTTTTGTTCTTCTCTAAATGTGACCTATATTGGTCCCTCACATACTTTAGATAGGTACCAGCTTTTTTAAGGACCTTGGTTCGGTTGAATGTTTTATCATGAACAACACAACTAAACAGTTAATGAGCTCATCTTTTAAATCTTGATTTTGGGCATTCCACCATGTACACATGGTGGGCCCGAAGAGCTCCAATGTAATATCACTTAGATGTTTATAAAAAATATCATTTCTTGCAAAATGATCATGGGATCAATAGTCTAAAAAGAGCGATCAATAAGTAAATTTCAATTGAATTATATATAATAATAATTAAAACATTTTAAAGTACCTAGGACCTTCTCTATCTTTATGGGAATGAAATCCTTGGTCACCAAAAATGTGACTGGCAATGTTCCTGTACTAGTAATATGAGAAGATCTAGGAAATGCTGCTAAAATATCACCAATACTAGTGGCCTCTGCATCCCCAGGTACATGTCCTGACACATGTTCTAGCATGTGTTTGTTGCCAGAGAGTGCACTAATGGATGCTTGCATGGTATGTGTTGCTGACATTTCAGACAAAAATATAGGCACGGATGATGGGGTCAGATGATGTGATGTATGTGCAGGAGATCAGGATGGACACTTGTACCAACCTCTACTCCTCGGGCAACACTTGCAGTACCTTGAACATGGCTAGGAGCATCATGAGGACACAAAAAATATTATAAAAACAACACAAATTTTAGTTCGTGACATAAAGAGTACAAAATATAAAACCATGAATGAACTTATGTTATAATTAAAGACCTCATAACAACTTGCAAGTTTTGTGATCTCTCAGTCAATATTTTAACCATCTCTCTTATCTCATCTATTTGAGGCACTATGAATAACAACTTAAGAATTTATTCATTGCATTTTTTTTGGGTCTTCCTTATCATATCGAGAGGGTTTGTTGAATAAGCGATGTCATCATCACATAATATTGACTACACCTCCATATGGATGCTCTCGTCTACTACTGGTGCCTTTCCCCGATTAGTAAACTACAACAAGATTATTAAAAACATTATCGAAATTAATCCAATAAACTTATGAAAAAACATAATAATAAAACATTTTGCTCGTATCTAATTTGTACAATTACAATGAGGTAAACCTATTGGGTAGAAGTGCCTGAAGATACATCGAGATCTATGCTCTGGGTCAGAGCCTTCTCCATATGATCAATGTCCTGTGTTGACAAAAATTAAATATAAAAAAACATTACCAAAATGAAACCAATAGAATTACAAAAAAAATATAAGAATAAAATGGTATACTGGAGTCATTAATTGGAGGTTAGGTAAAATGGTACATAGTACGTACCACCCCCATAGTAACTATGTTTGTAACTAAGTGATTCAAATTGTAATCAATTAGCAACTCTTCCCCTGCAGTTATTGATTTTATCACACATACAAATACACGGTTTCCCTTGCACGCCTCAAATATGCAATTGGGTTGCTTATTTGTTGACCTAGGTTATGTACTATTTATAAACCCTACAATATTCCCTGATGCTTTTGGCTTTCCATCAATGTACATAGACACTCCTTTATTTTGATCCTTATCTTTTAGCTGTATAGAATTTGCTGACAATGCATACCTACGCATACTTCGTGTATATTGAACCAGTTGCATCCAATCTTTGTAATTGTAACTGGGTCCAACATACTTCATCAATTTAGTAACTTTTTCGTAACAGACCTTTATGCTGTCTAGAAAAAATAGGCCCAAAGCATGTAATGATGATGGTGCTATGTGATATATCCTCTCATTGACACAAAAATCAGTGTTTATTGGAGGAAATTTCTTGGGTACCCATTGTTTCCGTAGATGTTTGTACCTCAAGGGCACCTCGACATTGCCTATGCTCTCATCATCATAAGAACATGGCCCCCCTTCAGCAAGAAAAAATTCCATGCGTTTACATAATTTTCTTCTAATCTTTTGACCTCTAGTTGATCTCCCTCTTTTAGACATACTATATGTCTCATTTTCCTCTTCTCTTCCTAAATTACCCTCGCTCGAGGAAGAAAGATCTGACAAATACCTATTTGGTGGTACCTGCACTCATAAGGATGTTGGATGAAGTTCTTTCATGGTGATGTGATCCCAAGGTGACATTATGATTAATCTATCATTTCATCGCTAGAATTTCATAGGTTATAAGGTAATCAAGTCTTGATAGATTGCAAGTTATTGTTACTATCGTCTAAATGTGTCCATCACAAATCAAATCTACTTAACGTTTTAACTCCCAAACTTTGTAACAAGTGTTAAATGTGATTATGGTCCACCAGTTACACATCCAAGGCCTCAAATGTATTCTATAATTGTAATCAAAGGACTTTTGCTCTTTGTTCAAGTAAATAAACTTGAAGGGAAACACCACCAAGTGGTTTATTGGACACCTACATGACTAAAAATAGCAGCAAATTTACATTTAATTTCCTATGTCTAATTGCTAGGAGAGTTTTGGTATGCTTTAAGGTAGGATGATTAATGAAAGAGCCAAAAGAGCCTTTCTCCATGGTATCTAGGTACACATAGTAGCGGTCTTCTCTTATATGGTTGGACATAATTTAAAGAACTTAGCTAAGAATTATTCATTTAACCTTTAAGGTTTTCTCATAATGCCATCATTGGAAAAGTATGATCAAATTCTTCTATCATGAAGAATTGGTCTATGTGCCTCTAGTAATCACTATAAATGTTTGTAAGGATAAAATGACTAATTGCATCAGGTGGAGAGAATCAACTTTGAGTTCTTCAAAGATTATATTCCTCTATTCATAATTTTAAGGGTTGTGTGAGGAGGAGGTTATCACTACCAAG
>VDFB02058242.1:65058578-65072649 GCA_007258455.2 Sequoia sempervirens
CACATTGTGGTTCTGATGATACTATTGATATTATGTGTGGTAGCTTAGATTGTTACTGATCATTATATTACTCTTATGATGCCATGGATATTATAATGACATTTTTTATTACGATTGTTTTGATAAAGTTAATTGGAATGCAGTAGGTTAGAGAATAGTAATTAATGATGTTGATGTGGATTAATGTAATTCTATAATGCAATAGATGATGATATGATTTGGTGAGGGGACAGGTAGCATCACTTGTTCGCGAGTGCCCTGCTACATTGCAAATCCTTCTCATGATGCTTTGTAATTGATTATATGTATGTATGTTGTGTATCACCTTGTTGGATGCAGGCTTTGCAGGAATAAGACTTGATTCCACCTATTTCGATAGGTTTGGGCGAGCATTGAACCAACCCAATGGTAGGAAGTTGAACAAAGGTGACATGGAAGTAACTTCGTTCCAAGGTGTCAACTATCTCATAACTCCTTGGTTTGTGCATCTTGGTCATAGCCATTTTGTTGTTACGTTGGTCTTTGTATGTTATTGTGATTTTATGACTTATCTAATGTGGTGTATGGTTTTATGTTGTGATTTAAATAATTAAACAATTAATAAAATAAAGCATAAAATAATAAATAAATTAATAAATAAATAAATGTTAGTAGTAGTTTGTGAAAATATTAAATTTATTTTGAGAAAATCTTGCAAATGGTTGATTTCAATTATTTTATTGGGCATGTGATTATTTAATAAAGTGTTTATGGAGATGATAAATAAATAAATAAATGAAAGTTAAAATTTTTTGGATTGAATTTATTTAAATTTTTAATCAAATGCATGATAAAAAAAAAAGAAATACAAATGCATGTAAAAAGGCAACAAAAAAATGGAATCATTGGGGGTAACAATTATTTTCATTTTATTTCTTGAGACGTGACTTCTGGAATTCATGGGAAGAGGAAATTGAAAACGTTTTCTGGGTGTTGATTTTATTTAGGGGTTTTTCTTTGTGCGGGGATGGCATTCTATTTTTTTTTATTCTGGAGAAATTTTGCATACATCTTTCTGTTATTCTGGAGAATTTATTGAAGAAGAGGGTTCAGTCTGAGGGAGGTTCTGGATTTGTTGCTGGAAACAATCGGCAGCGAAGGATTAGCTCTGCAAAAAGCATAAAGCTTCCACAGATCCTCTACAAGCACAGGACACTAGGTTCTCTTTCTCATTTTTAATTATTTTCTTTCTGTAGCATTAAATAAAATAAAAATTGTTCTTTGTGAATGAAATTTCCTCCTGGGGTTTTGAAATTAACTGTGTGTGGAAAGAAAATCTTCAGGGTTTTTAGAAATGTTTTTGGACTATTATTCAATCAAAGGAAATTTTGCTGGGGTTCGGGATTGTTGTTTATTAAAATGAAATTTTGTTGGGTTCTGGACTGATGTTTATTAAAATGAGATTTTGGTTGGGTTCTAGACTGATGTTTATTAAAATGAAATTCTGGTTGGGTTCTGGAAATAAATAGTATTACTGTAGTTTGTTCTGAAAAGAAAAATAAATAAAGAATAATCCCCTTACTGTGAATTCTGGGTTGTGTATATTCTCGTTATTATATATAGTTTACAAATACATTTTTATATATAAACATATACATTAACTTGTACAGTTGATTATCATTCCCTGTTTTTGAAATATTTAAAATACAGTATAAATATATATATATATATATATATATATATATATATATATACACATACATTTATAACATTAAACGTAAATTCTAATTTAAATTTTTGAGTTTCACTCTGTGACTTTCACTCTGGTTGATCTGTCTGCATCAGGAACCCCCTGACTGAGTATGGTTCTGTCTCACCAGGTTCCACCACCCAAAATTCGGTCACAGGTCGGTGCAGTAGTCCCATGGATCACTCACGACACCTTCTGGACACCGTGGGGATCAGACTATTCCTGAGTAACCCTGCAGCTAGTATCTCTTTCCATTCAAAATAGTGTATTTTCGTGCTTTTATTTTAGTTTTAAACACACCCTTTTAGAATTTTAATGTGTGTGTATGTTTTAGTAAATTTCATATACATATATATATATATATATATATATATATATATATATATATATATATATACATATATATATATATATTAATTCATTTAATTATATTTCACCGATTTAACTGTTAAATTAATCAATTAATTCTGTAACCAGATTGTTTCTTTTTCTGGTCTGAATAAAACAAAATATTATTATAGCAATGGAAATATGAAAATAGAAAGGAAATTTTATTAAATTTGTTAAAATTAAGAAATTTAATATAGTGAAAAGGTAATTTATGAATATATGTCAGCATTGATTATTTAATTCCTGTTTTTAATGTGTATATTGTGGAAATGGAATTTACTATGGAATTAAATAAGTTATCTTTTTATTTTTATTTTTATGAAGTTCAGTCTTGTAGATTTGTTGGGTTCGGAATATTGTTAGTTCATTGATGTGGGAACCCCATTTGTGTTAAAACTGATGTCTTCCAGAGGATTGCGATTTTTGCTTTATTTATATCTTTTCATCTTGAGATTCTGTTATGTTATATTTTATGAATGGGGTGTACTGAGTTGTGGGATTTTGTTATGGTACTTATTTGCGAGATGGGTTATGCCTCGCATATTATTTTATTGTTGCATTTCGATGTTCATGATTGGAATGGTACAACCCCTATTACTTTTTGGTTTTGGTTGGGTCTCTAGGGAGAGTGGCTCCTCGTGGGGGCCGGTGCCCCGTTTAAGGGGAAGGGCACAGGATAACCCACAAGTGAGTTAGTAATCAAGTGAAAACCTAATAATTATCTTAGAAGGGTTGGGTAGTAATATCATTATAAGATTTAAAATATGGATGCCTTGTCTTCATTAGTGCTTCCACAGGCTAATGGAAGGTTGAGAAGGCCGTGGTCGGCAAGGTCGTAACCTCATCTTCACGAGAGGTTTACGGCTCCGCATGAGTCACCCTATGGACCGATGCCTCCAGTTGGGAGGAAGGGCACAAGATAGCCATAGATGGGACTGGCACCTCCAGTTGGGAGGAAGAGCACAGGATAGCCCATGTAGGACTATGCGATGACACTCTCCCCTAGTTGCCCAAGTGTTTTACTTTATTGTGTACCTCTGGAAGTATGTTATGGGAGTTGGTTTAGATTGTTGTTAATGGACTTATTTTGATTTATGGAATATTGCCTTGATACATCTTTGGTGTACTTTGTGGTCTTGAATAATCTTATTGATATTTGACTTATGACCTTGTACTTTTATGACTCTATGATTGGATGATACTGTATTGTTTTATTGCAATTTGGAGTATTGTGTTATGGCTCTATGTTTGGTACTTCTTGTTATGTTTGTACCTTGGCACTTGTCAGTTGACAATCTTGGTCGGAGTTACTTCTCTATCACCTCTTAGCACGGGGGTGGTCGGGTGGAACGTGTTGTGCACACCGTTGGGTTCCCCATCAACGTTCGTTGGCCAGTCTCATCCGGTTGAATTTTTGTACCTAAAGATCTTTATACTCTATTGATAAATCTTGTATATTGTATTTATCCCACATGATTGGGAACCATGATGTAATCTATATGGATATGATGTATAATTAAAAATGATGTAATGTAGTTATCAAATTTGTATCTTTATTTGGCTATGTGATTTCGCATGGTTTTATCTTGTGATGGAATCTTTGTAGATATCTAATGTTGTCATTAATAGTTCCTTTGTTGTTTGAATGGTATCTTTTGTGTTGATGATTTGTAATGCTTAATTCGACATGACCTCGTGTGCCCCAAAGAACAAAGTTGGTTATGTTATTTCTATTGTAATGAAATGAAGTATATGATCATGTATATGATTATTTAATATTGGGTATATTGATTTATTGTTTTTTTTTTTTTTAAATTGTGTGCTTTTTATGTGGTTGTTCTTTGGGGTTTGCATGGCGGGTGTTACATCTTGGTATCAGAGCCAAGGTTGCAAACGCTGGGGTCTCTGGGTAGTTATGTCCTTTAGGTAACCTTCGTGTTTTGGCTCTTGAGCTCATATCCACCTTTGTCTTATTGTGCAGAAGCATGCCTAGAGGCAGAGGTAGAGGTAGAGGTAGAGGCCGAGGAAGAGGCCGAGGTGGTGGCCGTGGAGCCAACCAACCGAGTCCTTCATCACCAAGTTCTCATGGTCCTGAGTCTGAGGAGCAACAGAATTCTCAGAACAATCCGTCAGGTGGTGGACAGAATCTGAAGCAGCTGGGATTGGATGGTCAGTTGCAGCGTATCTTGGGTGAGCTTCTTGATAGATTGGGTCTTAGACCTGATGGGGATCAGCGGGTTGAGAGAGAAAGAGAAAGGTCTCCAAGGCATAGGGGAGCTTCAGTTGATCAGGATGCTTTATTAGCAGGCCATATGAGGGAATTGATGAGAGCTCATCCACCTACCTTCAATGGTTCTAGAGGAGGGTTGGAAGCCGAGACATGGTTAATTGATTTGGGCTGATGCTTCACAATGCACCCCTACGGTAGTAATACCAAGGCTCGATGTGCTGTTATGCATTTGCAGGGTTTCGCGTCTACTTGGTTGCAGCTAGAGGAACAAAAGTTGCATATGGATATCAGCATGGTCACTTGGGAGTTTTTCTTGGAAAGGTTTAGGGCTCGCTTCCTCTTAGATCATTGGAGGCAGCGCAGGGCAGATGAATTCCACGATCTTAAGCAAATGGCAATGTTGTAGAACAGTATGAACGATGCTTCTATGAGCTGAAACAATATGTAGGGATTAGTCATGATGAAGGGATGTTGGTACAACATTTTGTTCGAGGCTTGAATGCTCGCATTAGTGGTGGCATACGAGTCTTCGAACTAAAGACAATGGAAGCTACTATCGAAAAGGCTCACTTGGTGGAAGAAAACTTGGCTATGGAATTGGGTGGTCATGTAGGAATGCAGATTGGTAGTGTGCCAACTCCTAGAGCTGGTTCTCAAGGGGGTCAGACACAGGTAGCAGGGCCTTCTAAGAGCCATTTTGTGTCTTCAAAAGGGGGTCATCAGCAGCAATCTCAATTGAAGCACAAGAATGCTACTTCTCAGCATGGTGGCCACTTTCAATTTCGTAGGGATCGGAACCAAAATTGTGCACGTCAAGAGTAGCCTGCATTGAGTTCTCAGTCACCACCTAGTCGTGGGAGCTTCCAACAATCGAATGCTCCATCCGGGGGAAGAGGTTTTGGTCAAGGTTCTGGATATTTCTCGTGTGGGCAGTAGGGGCATATTGCTAGGATGTGTCCTTAGAAGAGAGCTTCAGAGTTTAGTCAGAAACCAACTATGTCCGAGCTGACAGTGGGAGACACAGGGAGATCTCACGAGTCTTTGCAACAATGGATAATCGTCAGGTGGATCATCAGAGCACCGTCGTTGAGACTACAGGTTTATTGCATAAATCTAGCATTTCAATACTCTTTGATTCTGGTGCTTCTGACTCTTTCATATCTCCTTTATTTGTCGAGCGATGTAAACTAGGGGCAATAAGGCAAAGTGAAAAGTGGCGGGTTGAATTAGCTTCAGGATCTAAGGTTATGGTCGAGAAGCTTGTGCAGGGTTGTAGGTTAGAGTTAGGGGCAATGTCGACTAAGGTGGACCTCAGAATTCTTCCATTTGGTTCTTATGATGTAGTCTTGGGCATGGATTGGTTAAGCTCACATCGTGCTTTGATAGATTATCTCCGTAAAGCAGCGTGGTGTGTGGATGATTTTGGAAAAGAGGTGGAAATTGTGGGTATTTAGAGGCCTGTTTCTTTGAGAATGATCTCAGCTATGCAGTTAAAAAGGTGTTTTTGTCAGGGTTGTTAGCTCTTTGCAGTGTCAGTTAGTGACCTTGAGTCTGAGGTTAGCCGTAAGGTGTCATTGAATGATTACCCTCTCCTTGTAGAGTTTTCTGATGTTTTTCCTAGTGAGATACCAGGTATGCCTCCTAAGCAGGAGGTGGATTTTAGGATAGATCTGGTGCCTATAGCTGATCCTATCTCTTAGGCTCCATACAAGATGACCATGTAGGAACTCCAAGAACATCAACTACAATTGGAGGAATTGTTGGCTAAGGGGTTTATCCACCCTAGTGTTTCTCCTTGGGGAGCACCAGTGATCTTTGTCAAAAAGAAGGATGGTTCTCTCTGTCTTTGTATCGATTACCGACAATTGAACAAGGTAACAGTAAAGAATCATTATCCCCTTCCCAGGATTGATGATCTCTTTGATCAGATAAAAGGGGCAAAGGTATTTTCCAAGATCGACCTCAAATCAGGGTATCATCAGTTGTGGATAGTAGAGGCCGACATTCATAAAATTGCATTTCACACTTGGTACAGACACTATGAGTTTACAGTGATGCCATTCGGGTTAACGAATGCACCTTCAGTCTTTATGAGTCTAATGAATGGGGTGTTTCGAACTTACGTGGATAGGTTTGTCCTCGTGTTTCTTGATGATATTTTGATTTATTCTTTTCTATGGAGGAACATGAGGTGCACCTAAAGCAGGTTTTGCAATGCTTAAGGGACAACCAGTTATATGCCAATCTGGCAAAGTGTGACTTTTATAAGACTGAAGTTCAGTATTTGGGGCATGTGATTTCTAGTGAGGGAATTTCTGTTGATCTTGCTAAGATCCAGGCTATCATAGATTGGCTGGTGCCCACTAATGTCTCAGAAATTCATAGTTTCATGGGACTAGCTGGGTATTATCGGCGGTTCGTGCAGGGCTTTTCGAGTATTGCGCATCCTATCACATCACTTTAGAGGAAAGGAAATAAATTTCTTTAGATAGAGCAGTGTCAGTTAGCTTTCCAAAATCTTAAGGAAAAACTAACTAGTATTCCAATTTTGGCAGTGCTGGATCCTATAGGTGATTTCGTGGTTTGTATTGATGCCTCTTTGGAGGGTCTTGGAGCCGTGTTGATGCAGGATGGGAGAGTGATTGCCTATGAATCTCAGAAACTAAAGGATCATGAACTCAATTATCCCACACATGACCTTGAGTTGGCCATAGTTGTTCATGCTCTTTTGAGATGGAGGCACTTCTTGTTAGGGCATTGATTCGAGTTGCATACAGATCATTAGAGTTTACAATACATCTTCACGCAGCCGAATTTGAATGCAAGACAGAGGAGGTGGATGGAATTTTTGTGTGAATATGATTTTAAGGTGAAGTATATTCAGGGTAAGGAAAATGTGGTGGCTGACGCTCTAAGTCGACGCAGGCATGAGGTTTCTGCAATGATTCTTGAGGTGGATTTGAAGAGTCAGATTCTTGCAGCCCTTCCTTCAAATAGTTGGTATTTAGAGGTGAAAGCTGAGGTGGAGTCAAGCAGAGCTTTGGAGGGGAAATTTTCTGGTTACTCGTTGGATTCGGATGGTGCTTTGCATTTCTCTAGACGGTTGTATGTACCTCCTTTAGAGGGTCTTCGTACCCTAATTTTGACAGAAGGTCATCAGGCACCTTATGTAGCACATCCTGGAGTTAAGAAAATGTATGCGGAGTTACGTTCGCTTTATTTTTGGTTAGGAATGAAGCAGGATATCGCTGATTTTGTGGCTCGATGTCTTGAATGTCAGAGAGTAAAGGCAGAACATCATCATCTAACAGGGTTGCTACAGCCTCACCTTGTTCAGGAATGGAAATGGGATGTTATTTCCATGGATTTCATTGTTGGGTTGCCTGTCATCTAGATGACATGACGCTATTATGGTAATTGTCAACAGATTGACTAAGGTAGCTCATTTTTCCCCTGTTCGATCTTCGTATACGACATCTTATGTTGCTAAGGTGTTCATGAATGATATAGTTAGATTGCATGGGGTACCACGAAGGATCATTTCTGATAGAGATCCGGTATTCACGTCTGCATTGTGGACATCTTTGCAGCAGTCTTTGGGAACTAAGTTGAATTTCAATTCTGCCTACCATCCTGAGACTGATGGTCAAACTGAGAGAGTTAACTAGGTGCTAGAGGATATGCTATGTATGTATGTCATGGACCAGCAATCACGTTGGGAGGGCTATCTATACTTAGTCGAGTTTGCATATAACAATGGGTACCATAGTTCCATTGGTATGGTTCCTTTTCAGGCTTTGTACAATCGTCCTTGCCATACTCCTCTGAGTTGGGATCGGTTGGAGGACAGGGTGCTTCTTGGACCCAAAATTCTTAGAGATATGGAGCAGCAGGTGGCTCGCATTTGGGAGCATCTTGTAGCTGCTCAGGATAGATAGAAGAAGTATGCTGATGCTCATAGAGTTGATCGATAGTTTGTAGTGGGTGATCGGGTGTTCCTTCGAGTGCACCCACGGAAGAGCCCTATTTGTTATGGAAAAGGTTCAAAACTTGCGCCTCGCTTTGTTGGACCCTTTGAGGTGTTAGAGTAGATTGGACCTGTTGCTTACCGCTTAGCTTTGCCACCCAATTTGTCACGGATCCACGATGTATTTCATGTTTCTATTCTTAGGCCATATTTTCCTAATGTTACTCATGTTTTGGATTGGAATGCTCTTCAGGTCGAGGACGGGTAGCTGGCTATTGAGCCTGTGGCCATGCTTCAGCGTCGGTGACTTACCCTCAGAGGCAGAGAAATTGATTAGGTACGGGTTCAGTAGGACCCGAATGATGAGGCTATAGCTACATGGGAGGATGCCTCTTGTATCATTGATTCTTATCCTTATCTTTTTACTGGCTTCCAGGAGTAAGCCAAATTCTTGGGGGGGAGGATGTAATACCCCTAATGTTACTACTTGTTCTTGGCATTCTCTATGGTTTTGTTTGGCACATTGTGGTTCTGATGATACTATTGATATTATGTGTGGTAGCTTAGATTGTTACTGATTATATTACTCTTATGATGCCATGGATATTATAATGACATTTTTTATTACGATTGTTTTGATGAAGTTAATTGGAATGCAGTAGGTTAGAGAATAGTAATTGATGATGTTGATGCGAATTAATGTAATTCTATAATGCAATAGATGATGATATGATTTGGTGAGGGGACAGGTAGCATCACTCGTTCGTGAGTGCCCTGCTACACTGCAAATCCTTCTCACGATGCTTTGTAATTGATTATATGTATGTATGTTGTGTATCACCTTGTTGGATGCAGGCTTTGCAGGAATAAGACTCGATTCCACCTATTTCGATAGGTCTGGGTGAGCATTGAACCAACCCAACGGAAAGAAGTTGAACAAAGGTGACATGGAAGTAACTCCGTTCCAAGGTGTCAACTGTCTCATACCTTCTTGGTTTGTGCGTCTTGGTCATAGCCATTTTTTTGTTACGTTGGTCTTTGTATGTTATTGTGATTTTATGACTTATCTAATGTGGTGTATGGTTTTATGTTGTGATTTAAATTATTAAACAATTAATAAAATAAAGCATAAAATAATAAATAAATTAATAAATAAATAAATGTTAGTAGTAGTTTGTGAAAATATTAAATTTATTTTGAGAAAATCTTTCAAATGGTTGATTTCAATTATTTTATTGGGCATGTGATTATTTAATAAAGTGTTTGTGGAGATGATAAATAAATAAATAAATGAAAGTTAAATTTTATGGATTGAATATATTTAAATTTTTAATCAAATGCATGTAAAAAGGAAACAAAAAAATGGAATCATTGGGGGTAACAATTATTTTCATTTTATTTCTTGAGATGTGACTTTTGGTATTCACGGGAAGAGGAAATTGAAAAGGTTTTCTGGGTGTTGATTTTATTTAGGGGTTTTTCTTTGTGCAGGGGTGGCATTCTATTTTTGTGATTATGGAGAAATTTTGCATACATCTTTCTATTATTCTGGAGAATTTATTGAAGAAGAGGGTTTAGTCTGAGGGAGGTTCTGGATCTGTTGCTGGAAACAATCGGCAGCGAAGGATTAGCTCTGCAAAAAGGATAAAGCTTCCACAAATCCTCTACAGGCACAGGACACCAGGTTCTTTTTCTCATTTTTAATTATTTTCTTTCTGTAGCGTCAAATAAAATAAAAATTGTTCTTTGTGAATGAAATTTCCTCCTGGGGTTTTGAAATTAACTGTGTGTGGAAAGAAAATCTTCGAAGTTTTTAGAAATGTTTTTGGACTGTTATTCAATCAAAGGAAATTTTGCTGGGGTTCGGGATTGTTGTTTATTAAAATGAAATTTTGTTGGGTTCTGGAGTGATGTTTATTAAAATGAAATTCTGGTTGGGTTTTGGACTGATGTTTATTAAAATGAAATTCTGGTTGGGTTCTGGAAATAAACAGTATTACTATAGTTTGTTCTGAAAAGAAAAATAAATAAAGAATAATCCCCTTACTGTGAATTCTGGGTTGTGTATATTCTCGTTAATATATATAGTTTACAAATACTATAAGAAACATATACGAATCTTGTAATAAAATTTCTATTTATCATTATTCCTGGGCTTTGGAATATTTAAAGCATGTTATAAATATATATACTAGATAGTTATATATATATATACATATATGGTTTCTGGTATAAATTGCTGCAAATGCAAACTTAATTCTGTAAAATTTTGAGTCACGCATTTCTACTTCAATTCTATTGATTTGCCTGAATTGTGTAAACTCCATCAGTGTGTTCGCAATTTCAGCATACTACAATGGCCAAGAATTTGTAAGCTATGATTGATTTTACCTTTAAATTTTGACTCTAGGGTCCGGTAGGACTGCCTGTGGCCTGCACAACCCCACGTATGCTTTTGGTGGCTCTTTTTCCATTTGGAAATAGTATGTGTTTTATTTTTATCGCCTTTAAAATGAAATGGTTTTAAAATTTTGACAAAATACAAAAAAAAAAGGGAGCAAGCTTTTTATAATATATATATATAGTGAGAGAGCATAGTATATATATATATATATATATATATATATGTACTAGTTAATTCATTTAATTATATTTCACCAATTTAACTATTAAATTAATCAATTAATTCTGTAACCAGATTGTTTCTTTTTGTAGTCTGAATAAAACAAAATATTATTATAGCAATGGAAATATGAAAATAGAAAGGAAATTTTATTAAATTTGTTAAAATTAAGAACTTTAATATAGTGAAAAGGCAATTTATGAATATAAGTCAGCATTGATTATTTAATTCTTGTTTTTAATGTGTATATTGTGGAAATGGAATTTACTAGATGGAATTAAATAAGTTATCTTTTTATTTTTATTTTTATGAAGTTCAGTCTTGTAGATTTGTTGGGTTCGGAATATTGTTAGTTCATTGATGTGGGAACCCCATTTGTGTTAAAACTGATGTCTTCCAGAGGATTGTGATTTTTGCTGAATTTATATCTTTTCATCTTGATATTCTGTTATGTTATATTTTACGAATGGGGTGTACTGAGTTGTGGGATTTTGTTATGGTACTTATTTGCGAGATGGGATATGCCTCGCGTATTATTTTATTGTTGCATTTCTATGTTCATGATTGGAATGGTACAACCCCTGTTACTTTTTGGTTTTGGTTGGGTCTCTAGGGAGAGTGGCTCCTCGTGGGGGCCGGTGCCCCGTTTAAGGGGAAGGGCACAGGATAACCCACGAATGAGTTAGTAATCAAGTGAAAACCTAATAATTAACTTAGGAGGGTTGGGTAGTAATATCATTATAAGATTTAAAATATGGATGCCTTGTCTTCATTAGTGCTTCCACAGGCTAATGGAAGGCTGAGAAGGCCGTGCAAGGTTGTAATCTCATCTTCATGAGAGGTTTACGGCTCCGCATGAGTCACCCTATGGACCAGCATCTCCAGTTGGGAGGAAGGGCACATGATAGCCATAGATGGGACTGGCGCCTTTAGTTGGGAGGAAGAGCACAGGATAGCCCATGTAGGACTATGCGATGACACTCTACCCTAGTTGCCCAAGTGTTTTACTTTATTGTGTACCTCTGGAAGTATGTTATGGGATTTGGTTTAGATTGTTGTTAATGGACTTATTTTGATTTATGGAATATTGCCTTGATACATCTTTGGTGTACTTTGTGGTCTTGTATAATCTTATTGATATTTGACTTATGACCTTGTACTTTTATGACTCTATGATTGGATGATACTATATTGTTTTATTGCAATTTGGAGTATTGTGTTATGGCTCTATGTTTGGTACTTCTTGTTATGTTTGTACCTTGGCACTTGTCAGTTGACAGTCTTGGTCAGAGTTACTTCTCTGTCACCTCTTAGCACAGGGTTGGTCGGGTGGAACATGCTCTGCACACTGTTGGGTTCCCCATCAATGTTCATTGGCCAGTCTCATCCAGTTGAAGTTTTGTACCTAAAGATCTTTATACTCTGTTGATAAATCTTGTATATTGTATTTATCCCACATGATTAGGAACCATGATGTAAACTATATGGATATGATGTATAATTAAAAATGATGTAATGTAGTTATCAACTTTGTATCTTTATTTGGCTATGTGATTTGTCATGGTTTTAGCTTGTGATGGAATCTATGAATATATCTAATGTTGTCATTAATAGTTCCTTTGTTGTTTGAATGGCATCTTTTGTGTTGATGATTTGTAATGCTTAATTCGATGTGACCTCGTGTGCACCAAAGAACAAAGTTGGTTATGTTATTTCTATTGTAATGAAAGGAAGTATATGATCATGTATATGATTATTTAATATTTGGGTATATTGATTTATTGTTTTTTTTTTAAATTGTGTGCTTTTTATGTGGTTGTTCTTTGGGGTTTGCACGGTGGGCGTTACATATCATTTATATTCAGTGTTCAGAAACAACCCATTAGGTTTGCACATAGATAAAAATTCATAAAATTAGATCTCCCATACATATTTTGTTGAAACCTAGGCTTGAACCTCTCATTTCACATGCTTTTCTTCACAAAACTCTTGAGGACAATAGCTATACCTTCTTTATTTCTCATCCTATGCCCTATTCATGCATCCTACAATTACAATATTATCCATGGGGCCTCTTACACAAGCTACAGTAATCACAAAAAGTGTAAGAGCCCCTTTATATCATGTTTGGACTACAAAATCCTCAAAAATAGAGTAACTGGGTTGTATGCTTGAATGTTCTGTATAAGGATTTGATAAGTAGTATTGTAGGTGGATATGTTCTGTATAAGGATTCGATAAGTAGTATTGGGTTAGAATACACATTGATGAGATTGTAAAGCAATGTTATCAAGGATCTTATATGTTACATGTTAAATCTGTCATAAACCCTTAGATGCTTATAAATTTGACTCCTCCAATGGATATATGGCACTTATCTAAGTTGTACTTATTCCTATGGTTTAGTATTTGTTTTCCTTTACCTAGAGCTTGCTAGAAATTGCAAATCAATAACTATCTTATATTGTGAAATGTTGTTGTAGTTATCTCATGCTCCAAATAGTTGATATTATTGATAAACAACCAATTTTATTTGGTATTATCCTATTATGTTGAGCTATTAAATGAGATTATCTGTTGTTGTTAATGTTGTTTATGATGATGGTGCAGAGGTTGTAAACACATTAAAGGATCACCCTCTTGGGTCTTGCAAAGCCCAAAGTGTAGGAGATCTTTAAAATCCTCTCAATTGGTCTAGGTCCTTCGAGCTTCCCTTTATTGGAATTGGCAATTCCATAGGTAGATTAGAAGATCAACTTGCTTATCGTAAAAACAACCAACACCTTGCATATGTTTTTGGTGGAGGTATTAAAGAATAATTGTATGCCTCTATTTCAATTCATTAGATCTACCTTAGCCTAGCATATACTTGGGCTAAGTCTACAATTGCTTCAGACTCATGCAATGAAGGCTATGTGTGATGAAATCCTAGACCCCAACCAAGATGTGGGTAGATTATGGGAGTTTTTCCAAGACCCGAGGTTGGTTGATAAAAATGTGAAAGACTAAGCTATTTTATTTTTTGTCTTATCTTATACCATTTTACGAGAATGGGGGTGCCAATGTACGAGAAGATCTTTGGAAACTAGGCATGAAAATTGTAGGTTAAAGAGAATGGGGGTGCCAAACTTA
>VDFB02058242.1:65072749-65096570 GCA_007258455.2 Sequoia sempervirens
TTAGCTCAGATCTGATGTTTATCTATTGTGGTGATGTTTACAGTTGTGTTGGTAGTATTGTGGCGAGACATCTGGTTCGGTTCTGCTGCCTCTTTTGAATTTGGTTTACCTAGATTTCCTTTCGAGTTACACTCATGATTGAGCATTGTTGATTTCCATGGATTGAGTATTGATTGATTTTCATGGTGTGAGATGATGTTACTCCATTAATAAAAGTTGTCACCTTGATCTCTTTCTGTTTGTTAAGGATGTCATTCTTCATGTTCTATAAAGCATCGTCCTTGTGATTCAAGGAGATTTGATGTTTGTTATTCGAATCTTATGTTTTTAATAATTATGTCAAGAAGTGTAATCTTCATGGTGTGAAATGATGTTATTCCATTAATAAAATTTGTCACCTTGATTTCTTTCTCCTTGTTAAGGATGTCATTCCAGCATCGTCTTTGTGATTCAAGGAGATTTGATGTTTGCTATTTGAATCTTAGGTTTTTAATAATTATGTTGAGAAGTATAACTACAATGATATTGTAATGGTATGGATATGTTAACAAAAATTCTAAATGTCAGTTTATTAATTATTAATAACAAACAAATTAATGTCTTATTAAATAAAAATAATTGGTAAGTAAAAAAATGTAACTCTTCAAAATAAATAATATCTTAAATAAAATAATTCTCAAATAAAGTATAAAATAAATATTAGAGCATGAAACTTCTAGATTTGACTATGTGAGTTTTTTCCCTTTGTCTTGCTTTCTTGATGGTGGATCATGATGTTTGATTTGAAACGTTGAGAGAGAAAAAAACTCACATAGTCAAATCCAGAAGTTTCATGCTCTGACATTATGGATTGCGAAAATCATATGTCTACTATAAAATAAATAGTTCTTTTGTCTTTTCTTATCTATCTATTTATCTATTAAATAAATATTAAAAATGATATTCATAAAGAAAAGAAAATAAATCTTGAAGTAAAAATTAAAGTAATTTTTTAAAAATTTATTTTTAAAAACTTGAACATTAGTCTTATACTTTATTGTATTATTATTGAAAAATATACTTTATTGTATTATTATTGAAAAATAAACAACTCTTAATTAAGAGTTGAAATAAATAATGTTTATATATCTTTTCTTATCCATTTCTTATCTTAGTTTAGACAAATATTAATAAATAATATCTATATTTAAATATTGTAAAGAAAATACTTTTCCCACAATTATTATCATATAAAAGCTAGATAAATATTGATTTGACAACCGTATAGGAAAATTCTATTTCCATTTGCCATGTTTTTTGTCAATTTGATGACAACTTTATTTTTCATTTGCAAGTGCTAATAAATATTTAATGAAGAAAAATAAATTCTTATTGTCTCACATTAAAAATAATAAATAAATATAAGAAATCAATATAATTGTATTTTTTTTTATTGATAAAATGCTACCAAAGGGATTAGCATGCATATATTAAAATTAGAAAAGATCACAATTGATGTTCCCTCGGGGATCTGTGTTTTGTCTACATTACATTGGTGGGTCTATGATGGATGATGACTTGTAGTCCCTCAATCACTTTTGTTACTCTTTCAATTTGTCATATCCCAATTTTATTTCACTTTAAATTATAATATGGTAAATTGAATTATTGAAGAAATTCAATATATTAAATGGAAAATTTCAAATTTTTGAAATAGATTGAAAGAAGTTGACTGATGTTGACTATGTGATCTTTTTAAATTATCAAGAATTGAATGTTACTGACGAATTTTGCAAGTGCAATTGTGTGTAGTTGCAGGGTGACAGGTTGAAGGACGAGAGCACAGTTGAAGTAGGATTGTTTAGTCGGATCGAATGGTAAGCTAGATGGAATTTGGGTGCACACACCACAAATGACATGATAACTTGCATTTGAACTTTTTGGCATATAGAAGAACTAAATTTCATGAATTGAATTGTTCCAATGATTGAAAATGAATGGCTTGTAGAAAAAGTAAACCCATGACTTCATGTTTAAATTGTTTACTTTAATTTTGGTGTTTTGAGAATTGGAGGAAAATGATAGTACATAATTTTAAAGTATGATTAAAAAGGATAAGAATTTCATATTATGAAATTAAGTAAAAGTCCCTTTTTTTTATATGTATTGATGCTTGAAATGAAATAAAAGTTATTTTATTTAATAAAATGTTGGCATAAGAAACACATAAACCTCTTCAAATAAATTATATATATATATATTAGAATACAGGAATCGGTCAGGGTATCCATCCCCTTATAAACTATAGTGCACCTGGTAAACTTTTTTCACGTGACCAATGGTGATGGCAACATGCCCTTCGGTACCATGGGTTTGGGGGGAGACTAGACCTCGTGATCTCTTTCTTGCAACATGATGCTTTAGACAATCGAACTAGGACCCCCACCTTGCATATATTATATATATAATTCGAAACCAATATTACCATAATCGAACTGACAAAATTTAAAAAGAATCACGAGAAAGATCTCATGAAATGGTGGACTGCCTTCAAAATTAAGGCAAGAATTCAAATTTGATAGAATGGGACGACTAAGACATTAATGCCCACTACCATTCAAATCGGCCCCATAGTGGGAGGTAAGAAAATTAGGGACAGTTGCCATTTTTGAGGGAAAGGTGTACTCAAAATAGATTATTGATTGATGTCGATGAGTGCGAGATGATGTTACTGGGACGACTTAACTGACACACTCTAAGTGTTGACTGCTTAGGTGGTTGGGCCTACTTTTAACCTCAACTCTCCAATTCACTCACTCTTTAACTCCACCTTTGTTGTTCGTAGTGTTTTCGTTTATGGTTTTCTGTTTGAGGGATTCCATTCCCATGTGAATCAATTGGCCCTGTTTCCTGCGTCAAAATCCCGTACAACATACAATCTATTTGCACATTAAACATTTTTAATTGTTCCAAAATTGAATAGTTTTAATCCCATCACAAACACCATTTGTTGTCCGCTGTGAAGTGAGCACTAACAGGAAATGAGAGGAGGGGGCATCGGGACTAAACAAAAACAATATAGGTATTGAAGGACATTGTCTACATTTGGCACTAAAATAGTGTGTTTTATTTCTTGCTCATTTTCTCCATGCTTCCACTTTTATGGTGACCTTGCTTTTATTTTCACTATCGCCATCCCCAAATAAGCTCTCACTTTAACTCAAGTGAAGGGGAACCTTGTATTGGTGACTCAAACTACCTCAAAGTTACTAAATTTTTTCTTTTTCAACTTGTTTTCATCTCCATTGAATCTCTTCCATTCTCATCCTCCTTTTGCTTGTTTGTTTGTATCTAACTAGTGTGCTAATTATGTTTTTGAAAATTAACAGTCAAAGTTACTATTTTTTCTTTTTCAACTTGTCTCTTGCTACTTTAATTTATATTCAAACAATAGTGAAATTCCTTTGGGTTAGGGGACAAAAGACACCCGTCCATGCCCATTTTCCTTTACCCAATTCAATATCAAAAGAATCCCTACCATATTCGTTATCAAAGGAATCCCTACCATCTATATAGAAGTTGAAGGGATAGATATGTCGCTCTGATGGCCTATTTCCAATTTATTGTGTTTGATAACAGGCATCATCTAGTCCAACAACTTAATAGGTTAGTTGATGTCAAGAAACTCCTTTTGTGCATAACCAACAAACCTTGCAGTACATCAAAGCAACACTATCACAAGGCACCACCAAAGTTGAAAAGAGCCTATATAACCATTCTTTGCCATTATGTTTAAGACCATATTCAATTAAGACTACTTGCTATCTACAAGAGAATACAAAATTAGTTTGCTATCTAAAAGAGAAATTGAAATTAGTGCAGTTTTAAAGCATTCACTTGCACATGCTTTAGCAAGAAAGAACCATGGGACTGCAGATGTTTCCCAATTGTCAAAGTTTTATTTACTATAATAAAGCTTTCTACAGTCTATCATATTGGTGAGATTTGACAGTTCCCCTGTTTGGTGATCAGTTCTTCATATTTGGCTAAAGCTGTAAATGACTAGTCCTTTGCATCTTTTCCTTAACTTGCACAAGGTCAGCGTTTGAGTTAAATTTGTTTGAGTTACAGTTATTTCATTATGAGTTGGGCTAGCATACATGTCTACCAGAGGATTTCCAACTATCCTAACAAGCTTTTGACTTGAGAAGACACATACAACACAACATACAATAGTAATCTTTTGGCTTGAGAAGACACATACAACACACCATACAATAGTAATGTTTGTAAGATTAAGGACAATCATGACCATATGAGTAACTATGTCTATTATGATTACGTCTATACTATAGCCTTCGGATAATGTATTGTGTAGATTGCATAAGGCTAAGGCATTAACACTTGTTGAATGGGGACACTTTATTGTCTTTCTAATACAAATGGCATCACTCATGTGATTGTCCTTATTTGTAAGTCTTCAAAAATTTATCATGATTTCTCATATATAGTATTCATATCATGTGATTCAAGGATAGGGCTATCCATAGTAGTACTATGATATTTTCTAACAATCCAACTTCCTTTCTTGTAATATTTGTTAAGGTGGTTTTATAGCGATCAATGAGAAAATGAGCTACAAGACTATGCTCTAAGGTACATAGCTATGAATAATACCATGTCTTGACATCCTTCATTACTAAGGAAACAAAAAAAATTAGTTAGTTTATAACTGCACACTCAATAAAATCAAATAAGGACAATCGTATATGTTATTCATGACAATATTTTGATATAATGACAAGGTTATCTTAACGATATTAGATGTATTTTGGGACTATCTCCTCTATATTTGTGGTATGAAATTTTTAAGTGATGTTGAATTATCATGAAAAGCCTCTAAGGTGATATGGGACTGGCCAATTGGTGATTACTTTCCTATAAGAGCAAAATGGTAGAGTTTTACATGATTATGATCTTAATCTTAATCTCAATCTTAATGGTAGAGTTTTATGACACTCCTACCCTTGATGAGATAGTCCTCTTAGTTTTTATGCTTGACTTTCATTGATGCCTAACAAGTTGGAAACCTTCATAATTTAGTACCTAAAGAAATCCTTCATATAACCTATTATTGTCATTGTTGCTGATTATGATAACCTTAATAAGACTATCTAGGCACATGCCCATCCTATAAGATTTATAGTAGTATTAATAATTGTGATTATCTTGAATGTTTATGGCTTTAGTGATTTCCTAAGAGTACCCTTTTCTCCTATTATTGTTCTCTATGATGGTGTAATGATAATACATAGGAAATTGATTGAGCCTCTAGCTTAATTATGATAATAACACTTGCACCTATGGGGGTTCGAGGACACCGATAGGAAATATATCTGTATAGACGTATGCATTGCAAAATATAAGCTTAGTAGGACAAATATGTTTATAATATGTGAAAGTTTAGTAAGGAAAATATGGGAAAGTTTAGTAAGACAAATATTATGTAGTGAAACCTTGTATGGAAATCCTTGTGATATGTGTTAGTTTAAAGGTTGTGAAATGTGTGTGTGAGGTTATGGGAAGAGCAATGCGACCCTTAGAGCTCAGGGTGGATTGAGTATCAATCCTATGGTTGGGAGTAGAGCTATTGGCCATTTTTTTTCTTTTGTTTTCACTTTTCAAGGTTATGCGTTGAAGTTGGAAAACCATTTGGGAGTTCTTCAAATTAGAGCTTCAACAAAATAGGCATGTGCCTTGTGTATTGATTTTTTTTTCAATTTTTCATGAATGTAGTTATGTGGAATATAATTGTGTGTATTGATATGCCTTATAAGGCTAGTTGTGTATTTTCCCAAAGGAAGATATTTAGTCATTTTCATTGTTATTGTGTATTTAAGACATAAAGCATGGATTTAAAACTCCAAGTTGGATAGTGTATAGGGTTTGTTGTTAATAGAAAATATACAAAAATAGGACCAAGGATTAAGTTAATGGTTTTTTTTTTTTGGAATTTGGTTTATTATTTAGATTGTGAGCGTAGAAAGGAGAAAGGTTCAATAAAGCATTAGATTAAATAATTGGTTTATCAAATAAAATATCTAGCCTTTCCAAAATTGTCTTATAAGAGAATCCTTTAAGAAAGCTCTAAGTTCCATTAGTCAAATTTATATATATATGTGTGTGTGTGTGTTAAATTAAATCATTTTAAACCTTATTAACAAATAAGATTTATAAATAGATGATTGTATGAACCATATAGATTTTCAAATAATCACTTAATATTACAAATATTTATTTAATTGAAATTTAGAATAGATACAATAAAATTTACATTTATATATAAAAGTTTATTTTATAAAATCATTTAATATTTTATACATATATTTAAAATTTTATTAAATAATAGAATTAATAAACAATATATGTATATACAAAATAAAAAATTATATATATATATATATATATATATAAATTAACTTCTATAGATAATAGTTATAAATTATAGTTTAGAACTTTAAAAGTGAAAATTATATATATAGAATGTTGTAAGAGGAAATGTTTTACCTTATTTTACTTATTATGATTCCATGATGGATATAAAGATGAAATAGACAATCTAAGTAAAATAATTTAAATTTTGTGAATTGTTTGAAAATAAAAATAAAAATAAAGTTGTGTATTAGAGAAATAAATTCCTCATACATGTTATAAATTAGTTTGAAATAAATTATTTTGAGGAACTTGATAGTTAATATAATGATTAGTTTAATATGGAAGAAGATAAAAAGGAAATTTTTAATTCTTCTAATTATACCAATAATTTCCAGCAATTTATATAAATGCATATTCATTTAGAAAAAATATTTATTTAAAATATTTTCTTTAAAACAAATAAATAAATAGATATAAATTGGCGTCATGAACTAATATACACATATATAATTAAAAATTAAACAATTCTTATTTATATAATACATACTTGTATATGAATACATGTACCTATATACATCATATATTTTAAAAGTGTTTTTTATTATTATAAAAATATGTTTTAATAAATATCAGATAAAAACTAAAATTAAAAGTTGAATCACATATAATAAAAGATTTAAAAGTTTAAGATATATATATATATATATAAACATTGGTAAACCCCATAAAAAAGATTTGAGCCATCCTCTTGCAACAAAATAAACAGTTGAAAAATCAATTAATATATTTATATTGCTGGAAACAAACACAATAAATATTTTAATATTTATATATTGAATCTTAAATATATATCTGCAATACAAATTTTTCCTTATAACGATTTATGAATAAAAACATACTGTCTGAAGCTGCTTGTGTCTCTGTAGCTCCTTGTATGTCGAAGAGCTTGCTTGCACAATAGATACTAAATTCAACCCTATAAAAAATATTTAAATCAAAGTGCAAATAGAAAGTTGAATTTGAGAATCACATATCTTTCCTGTAAAACTAAATTGCCCCTGAAATTTGAAGTGACCTGACCTTACCAAAGTCAGAAAAGGAGAGAAAATCAAAATGAAGCCAAAAAAAGAATGTTTGAAAATACAAATATTTCAGATTGAATTGGTGCAGTAAACATTTGTTATCAAAATTGAAGCTTTTTCACCTGTTTTGAATCGATGCAAATGTCCCACTCCAAAGATCGCGGATGGAGTTATCAAGTGACAGCTCAGTCTATTTATGTAAAATTTGGGCGGTGATAGGGTAGTTGAAGTGAATATATAACTGTGGATGCAACACTATGTAGGTAAGAACATAACTGCAGCCAAATCCAGACCACCTACAAGGCGATGGAAGATACTTTTCCTGACTGAGATTAGACGTGTGCATTGAAATCGACACCATTTGTTCTCAGTCACCTCCTCTGGGTGGAGTGAAACAAGATTTACGCAGGATTTTTTCATAATGAGATTGGACGTTAATTCGTGGTAACAATAAATGCATAATTAAATTTTGTCGTGGTCGTCAAATTGTATTGCAGTGATCGTCAAATAGTATTGTAGTGTGAGACAGGTTTTCCGAACATTCGTGCTAATAAAAGCCTATCGGCTAATTATCTGGCCATTCCCTCCACAGTCCACACAAATTTGCGTTGCAGCCTTGTTAACGAGAAGTAGTCAGATAAGTCCAACGTACTTCACTCCACAGGATAAGCAGTGAGAAACGCTGAAACAAATATGTGTGCTAGATATTGAGTCCCTGTCGTTTGCGGAAAACGAAGCTACATTTATAATGCGTTTGGGTGAAATATCATTATCTACAATTCGGCTGAGGGGAAGGTGGGAATCCTACCAAATCATATACTGCGCGTGCTCTAGGAATGGAGACATGACAACGACATAATTATTATATCTCTCTAACATTCTCGGTAATGCGTGTCCGCAATATTTCTCGGCCATTATGATTACAAAAAAATTCAGCTTAAAGAGCCGGCACCTTGTGATCGATTATGTGCAGGGGAACAGCTAACTACTCTTAAATATCTGCAATGAGGATTTCAAGAATTGGGTAGCCCTAACTGCAGTGAGTCTGATAAACATTTTTCATTGATCGATAAAGCTGACGCGTCACGCTTTCCAATATCACATGATGCTGATGTGATACGCTTTCCAATACCACAGGGAAGACTAGACCTTGTGACCTCTTCCCTACAATATGATGCTTTAGCAAATCGAGCTAAGATAATTAAATAAATATAATTATTAAGTCAACAAATAATTTAGATTGATTAATGTTTTGTCACAAATATAAATAGATAAATATAAAGATTTTAAATATATAAGATGTAGAGCAAGCTTTTGAATTCAATTGTGTATGCTTTTTGATCGATGTTTTGGAACACACTTAGTGATCCATCATCGGGAAGAGGAAAGTGGAAAACTCAAGGACTATAGAAAACTCATACCAACTAATATATAAGATGTTTAGATAATTTAAGGATTTGTTATTAGTTTTTGTAATATTATCGAAAATATGTGAATAGGGGAAAAAAGTGTAATTTTTAAAGGAGTGTGTATTGATAAGAAAAAGTTAAAATGAATGTTCTAAAAAAAGTCACAAGAAGAATGTTAAAAGTAGCATCAACTATAAGGAATCAAACAACCCCAAGGATTACATCACAAATCCCAAGATTAGGGTTTCCATTTCACCTCTATTTTTGGGAAAAAGGAGATCCTCGCTCACTCACACCACTCTCATCTACAAATCCAATGAATTATGGCATGCTAGATATACAAAGGGACATTGGATTGCTTCAAATTGGGGAGAGAAATTCAAATACAAGTTCTTACCAAGAGGTTTCTTCTAGGTAGAATGTCCCAACAACTAAGAGGAGTATATTCTAAATGGCGACCAATGGATCATGGATGATGTTGGCATATTGGTGACCAAATAGACCTCAAATTTTAACACACTCACAAGTGAAATCCAAGAAAATCTTATATGGATTCAACTCTACAAATTCATAAAAGAATATTAGGATTAGGATATCCTCAAGCAAATCAAAAAATTGCTAAGGTACTTCTATTACACTAATAACAACATCATTGAAAGTGGTTTGTAGGTCTATGCATAGATCTGCATTCAAAGAAACCTTTCTATGACCTTACCAAAATCCATCACCCTCAATGTGAAAGGTGACCCATGAAAACAACCAATCGAAATAGAAAAAATGTCCATCTTTTGTCTCAACTACAACTTGACAAGTCACCAAAAAAATTATTGTCTCAAAACTTTAGGAAGGGTTAAAGCATAATAGTGGTTTACAATTATATTGAGGAAGGAATTCTCTTCTTTTTTATTTCACCATATCAAGGGGTTCGACTGAACTTATAGGTTCAATCGAACACTATTATATGTTCGACCGAACCACTCAACTGCCCAATAAAATAAACATATTTTATAGGGTTCAGTCGAATCTGGGTTCGACCGAACCCCTTGAATTAGGGCAAATAAAAAAAAATAAGTCACTTTCACATGACTGTTCAGCGACGAACGTGAACAGAGGAGGATGGTGAACGTGAACAGCGAAGGCGGTGAACCCAGGGGAAAAACGTGCACCACATTTCTAAGTTCATCAACCTCTTGACCGAGCCATAGTGAGCAGCAGGTTGGTGATTGAAATTGTGTTTCAAATTGAATTTATTTTGAAAAAAATTTAAACCCTAAATGGAATGAAATGGTTAAAATTTATAGTAGATTTGAAATTAAGTCTATTGAAATTGAAATTGCATTTGCTTGAAAGTTTCTGAATCCTTTCAAGAACAACAAACTTAATTTCTATTATGCTTTGATGAATGTTCATACCATGTTTTAAAGCTCCAATTATGGCACGGGCAGGGAGTGTCGAATTTGACTTTGCAGTCCATTTGTTTGAAAGATTTTGCATGCCCATTTTAAAAAAAAATCAAAAAATTAACGTGTCTTGTCTATGCTTCCACATTTTGCATACATTTCTACCAAGGCACTACCAATTGCATTTGCTTGAATGTTTCTAAAGCCTTACTTTGTTAACAGATTTTTTTGAGGCATTATATCAAACAGTTCATGTGCCTTCCACATTTTGCATACATGTCTACCAAGGCACTTGCAATTGTAACTACAACATCTGGTAAAATTCCCCCTTGATGATTTGATTGATGTCCATACCCTGTCCAAAGCTCCCATTTTGGCACAAGCAGGGGGGAGGTTGTGGAATTTGGCTTTACCATTGTCAATTGCATTTGCTTGAAAGTTTCTAAAGTCTTTTCAACAAACCCATTTGCAAGGATAACATGATATTATTTAAGTACAAGCTAAATCTTGCATTTGAAAGCTAAATTGAAACTAAAATTATATGTTCGAGGCAATGCATATAAGACACCCATACAAAATAGTACAAAAGAAAGAGAAAAAATGTAAAAAATGCACTTGTAACCTATACTTGAGAGCATTAAAATTTTGAAATTAAACATAAAGAATAATAGGATATATATATATATATATATAAATATATACACTCTTTCAAATCAGCATTGAATATTAGAGGATGAACTACATATTAGGATTTTTTCTTTTAATATAAACCAGGTAAAACTTATTCCTTTGAGTAGATGAATAAACTCTATTAATATTTAATAGTAAGGTTGTAAATGAAAAATTATTGTGGTTACAAGATAAAAGAAAATAATACTAATAGGTAATATTTATATTAAGGAATGTCATCTCCAATAACATACTTAACACTAATAATTGGGTTATAATCACATTATGTATCATAAATACAAATATTAACATTGATGAAAATATTATATTATGGATAATAATTATAATAAAACATAATAAATTGAAACTTATTTCATATGAACATGCAAGGGAAATGTTAGTATGTATTATAAATAGTAATATTATTATTTAGAGTAAATTTTAATATTGCAATAATAGTATTTACCATTAATGTTATGAAATGATAATAATGTTGTTATATATCAGTAATATAAGTGTTGCAAGTGTTATTATCCATTATACAGTGCCCAATGTATAACAAACAAAACCATTCGCATTAAGAGAAAGCACTAATAAATATTTCTTTTATTGTTGGTTTTAGTGCATGACCTTAGAGAACCAAATAGCAATGTTGTTAAACATTAAAAATTGTCAATTTTGGAACAAATGACAATACCATTAATTGGAGTAAATGCTATTTTAAAGTTTAAATTTATATTTTAATTTTAGGGTAAATGCTTTTGGTTGAATTTATGAATTAGAAATAGAAATTTTGAAAGGGCCCCACCCTTTTACAAAGACCAATAAAGAAACAAAAAATGATCAATCATATTGGCATGGAACAACAATAAGAAAAATATAGTTGTAAGTTAGAAAAATAACATCCAATTAGAAATACTCCACCAATAGTGGCAATGTATCTAATAAAGAGGGTCATTTTCCCAAAAACATTAGTAGATCTATCATTTCACAACTTGAATCCAAAATTCTTCAAGGAACTATATGACGAGGGAGCAAACCCGAGACACAGAATAACACTCACAAAATAAAGAAAAATATTTTATTCAAAAATATGGAACTCTTACATGTAGAGGATCTCAAATCCTCGAGCTCTGAGATACATGCAAATTACAGACTTACACAAAATTACCCAGATCCCCCTTTCGCAGCATGAGACTTCTTTCCCCCAAAAAGTTACTCAAAAATCAGAAACTAGCCCATAAATAGACCCATTTCGGTTTGGAACCAAAAACAACATTCGAGATAAGTGTTTTGGCGGTTTGGCGCCAAAATTACAATTTGAAATTCAAGTTTAAATTCACATTCGAAAATTAGCACATTTCTAAAATATGCATCAACTTCCGGCAGGCATAACTTTTAATCTGGCTGTCGGATCTTCAATGATAATACCTTTTCGGAAAGCTCTCAAGAAGACGATTTTCTACAAAGTAGGCCTTTGGTGGACTACTTTGGTGTTTCCACAAATTTTCAGGCCCATCCAGGACCGTTTAGTGCCTCAAACTAAGCTCGGAAGGTTTTTCAGAGCAAAAAGTAGAAACTGGAACTTGAATAACTTTCAAATCGTGAATGATCTTGACCTGATTCTTTCACCAGAGTGTGTATTTTTCCATCCTGAACCTTCCCATAAATTTATGTCTTCCCACGCCTTCAAATTCAAACCTGCTAAAAATAGCAATTGAGTAGAAAAAGTAGAACAGCGGTTCTGAAAGTTGGAAACTCTTATTCGACGAAAAGGGTATCCAAAAATGCAAAAACATCTACAAAAAGAAAACAACAGGAACAAAAATGGAAATCATCTTTTTGGGTGATGCAAGATTGCCCTCACACCACTGGATGCTCCTGCATCAGACACCCAGGGTAATTTGAAAAGTGACCCCATCACGTCTCAGGTGATTGAGGAAAACCCAAATGGTCAACCTCTGCCTTAGACATCCAGGATGAATCTTCGATAGGCCTTCCTCTCCACTTCACCAGATATTCTTCATATTGCCTGTTTCTGGTACTCCTTCCCACACGGCTATCCAGGATTTCTTCAATCTGCTCCCTCTTTGAAGTAGGTGTTGGAGTGCCACACTGTTCTATTATTGGTACTTCCTCTGCTCCACCTTCATGATACTTTGTCGAATTTGAAATATTAAACATAGGGGAAATATTGACTCCATCTGGCAACTCTACCTCATATGCATTCCCTGATTCATGCCTCTTCACAATTTTACAGGGACCGAAATTCTTCATCTTCAATTTGTTATAGGTTCCCACTGGAAACCTTTCTTTCCTCAAGTGGACCATCACTTCATCACCAATCTGAAACTCCTTATACCTCCTCTTTTGATTTGCCTTAGCCTTATACTGCATATTCATCTTGTTAATATGTTCTCTGACATTCTCATGTATATTATTGATGTGCTCTACAAATTCTTCAGCTTCGGCACTTGTCTTCTTCTCTTGGTCCATCTTTCTTAGTTCTAAAGCGGTCCTGGGACTACCTCCATACACAATATGGAATGGTGATCTACCAATACTTATGTTGACAGAATTGTTGTAAGAAAATTTTTCCTGGGGTAAGATCAAGTCCCATCCCTTGGGTTTATCTCCTACCAAGCATCTCAGTAGGTTACCCAGACTTCTATTCACAACCTCAGTCTGCTCATCAGTCTGTGGATGGTGCGCAGAACTGAACTTCAACTTTGTTTTCAACTTCTTCCACAAGGTCCTCCAAAAGTATCCAACAAATTTTGTGTCACGATCCGAGACTATACTCTTTGGCAGACCATGTAGCCTCACCACCTCTTTGAAGAACAAGTCAGCAATGTGGACTGCATCATGGGTCTTCTGGCACGGGATGAAATGTGCCATCTTCGAAAACCTATCAACTACCACAAATACTGAATCATTCCCTCTTTGTGTCCTTGGCAAACCAACAACAAAGTCCATACTTATATCCTCCCATGGCCTCTCTGGTACAGGTAAGGGCTGATACAACCCAGTCTTTTGGCTCACCCCTTTAGCCATCTGACATACCCTGCAACTCTGCACAAACTTTTTCACATCTTGTGATAACTGAGGCCAATAATAATGCTCACTAATAATGGCAATGGTCTTATCCTGACCAAAATGTCCTGCCATTCCTCCACTGTGCTTCTCCTTTATCAGGTTCACCCTCATGGAACTCCTTGAGATACACAAGGCTTCCCTTAAACAACATGCCATCTTGGATTATGAAATCCAGCCACTTCATCTTATCAAGCTGTAACAGGCTCCTTGCAAGCTTTCCAAGCTTCGCAAAATCAGGATCTTCAGGATACAATTTCTTGAGTTCATTGAACCCAACCACTTCAATCTGCATCTCTGTCAGCAATGTTTTGCCTCCTACTTAAGGCATCTACCCTATTCGACTTGCCACTCCTATGCTTTAAAACAAAGGTATAACTCTGCAAAAATTCTACCCATTTCATATGCCTCTGATTTAATTTTCCCTGACTACTCAGATACTGTAATGCTTGATGATCAATAAACAAAACAAATTCCTTTGGCAACAGATAATGTCTCCATTTCTTTAATGCTTGAACTATTGCATAAAATTCTTGATCATATCACAGAGTACTTTCTTTTGCATCATTTAACTTTTCACTGAAATAGGCAATGGGCTTACCTTCTTGGCTCATCACTGCTCCAATGGCACAACCACTGGCATCACAATCCACTTGAAACACCTTATTGAAATCGAGAGGGATAAAACTGGTTGCTCTGTCACCTTCTGCTTCAACAAATCAAAACTCTTTGCTGCTCCAGTGCTCCACTTGAACTCTTTTCTATCCCCTCTCATTGTTTTGGTCGAGGGGAGCACAAATACTACTGAAATTTCTAATGAACTTTCTATAAAAACTGGCCAAACCATAGAAATATCTCAACTCAGTAGCAGTTCTTGGGGTAGGCCATTCTAGAATAGCCTTCACCTTCTTTGGGTCCATCTTGAGACCTTCTGTTGAGACAACAAACCCCAAATACACTAACTCCTTCTTCACAAAACTACACTTCTTCAGATTAATCAACAATTTCTCTTCTCTCAACTTTTCAAAGACTCTACGAATATGCATCAAATGCTCACCCAGGAACTTACTGAATATTAAAATATCATCTAAGTACACAATAACAAAATTTCCCAAAAACTTTTTCAGTACCTCATTCATGAGCCGCATGAATGTGCTCGGTGCATTGGTTAGCCCAAAAGGCATGACTAACCACTCGTATAGGCCCTCCTTGGTCTTGAAGGCAGTCTTCCATTCATCACCCTCTCGAATCCGGATCTGGTGATATCCACTCTTTAGATCAATCTTCGTGAAGTACTATGCTCCACTCAAATAGTCCATCAGGTCATCCATCCTTGGCAAGGGAAATATGTACTTGATTGTTATCTTATTTATGGCTCGGGAGTCTGTACACATCCTCCACTCCCCATCCTTCTTTGGTGCTAATCTGCAGTCTGCACATGGCTCAGAACTCTCGAATCAAACCCTTTCTCAACAAATCCTGAACTTGTCTATTCAACTCCTCATTTTCTGCAGGAGTCATTCTATGAGCTGCCTTATTTGGCAAACTAGCTCCAGGAATCAAGTCAATCTAATGACTGATCTTCCTCATTGGTGGTAAACCCTCAGGTACATTATCAGAAATAAGCTCCTGAAACTCATCCAACAGTCCAAAAACTTCTACTGGCACCTTATCACTATCTTCCTTTTCCATTCTAGGAATCAATGCATAACACATATGCTCATGCTTCATTCCTTCTAAAAATTTCCTTCCATCAACAAAACAAATTCTAGCACTACTGCATACCTTTTCTTCGTCCTTCTTCAGGGGTTTCAACTTATGGCGGACTCCATCCTTCATCAAGGAATAAATGTTTGCATGGCCATCATGTACAGCTCGCCTATCAAACTGCCACGGCCTCCCCAACAACATGTGACATGCATCCATGGGGATGATATCACAAAGTACCTCATCACAATAGCTTCCGATCTTGAACTTCACCAGGCACTGCTCATTGACTAGAACTTTGTGGTCTTTCTGCAACCAGGCAATCTAATATGGATGTGGATGCCTTTCCTTTTTCAGCTTCAACTTCGTAACCATCTCTTCTGACACCAGATTGTCAGTGCTCCCACTATCAATAATGACTTCACAGCATTTTTCTTCACATTTGCACCTTGTGCGAAACAAATTCTTCCTCTATTTTGGCTCCTTCTCTTCAGTCACCAGGGCTCTTCTAACCACTAGGGCTTCTCCCCTTTCTGCATCATCTGAATGCTTGGACTGCGCCTTCTCATCTGCATGTGCAACCCTTCCACGACCTTCTGGCCTTCTGTCTGTCCTTCCTTGGTGTTGTGGGCATTCATAGGCTCGATGCCCTTCTTCACCACAATGGAAACAAGTTCCTCTGAAACCACCTCTTCAAGGCCCTGGCCCAAATCTTCCTCGTCCTCTACCTCTTTGATCACCACTGTTTTGATCACGAGGGTGATAGAAGTTGTCATTCCTCTGGCTTTGACTGGTACCCACATCTTCATTTTTCCTTTCATCCTCATTTCGGCTCCCAAAAGATCTTCCACTACCCCTTCCGCTTTGACCTCCTTGGCCTTTTTGCTTGATGTCAAATCTTTTGTTCAACTTCTCCTCAACTTTCAAAGAAAACTGGTATGCATCCTCAATGGTGGTCATTCTGACCAGGCTTAGCTCCTCTTGAATGCTTGGTCGTAACCCATTAAGATAACGGGCTACCTTCTCCTTGTTAGCCTCTGCATGGCCTATTCTAATGATCATCTTGTAAAAATCTTCTGTGTATTCTTTCACAGATCTACTTCTTTGCTTCAACCCTTGCAATTTCTTAAACAGATCTAGCTCGTAGTCTACTGATATGAATTGCTTCTTTAGTTTCTCCACCATGCGATCCCAACTGTTGATCTTTCCTTTTCCTCTTTGATTTCTCTCCAACTGGACCTCTTTCCACCAAATATTGGCATGGCCCTTCAGCTTCATTTTTGCAAACTTAACCCGATCTGGGTCCTCTACTTCTTCATACTCAAAATATTGTTCTAGCTCGTTGATCCAATCGATCAACTTTTCTGGATTCAGACTTCCAGAATAACTGGGGACTTCTATTCTAGGTCTTTTTCTGATCTTCGAAATGGCTCTGATCAGCCACATCTGATCTTGATCAATTGCTTATTCTTCCTCTTCTATGTCTGAATCTTCTACCTCTTCTTCATCATCGCTTTCTTCTCTCCTTCCCGGCTTTAACCCTCTTCTCATTTGTTCCTGCAATGCATCGATTTGTCTTTGGAGGGCTCTAAAACCCTCGACCGCCAATGGATCTCTTCCACCAACATTTCTGCCACCTCTACCACCTCTGCCACCACCATGCCTACTAGGGATCACTCTTGGAGGTGTCTTGAAATTTTTGAACCCACAACCACGGTCCTGGTGCAAACTACCTCACGATCGGTGATCTGTTCACACACTCAAGAAAATTGGCTCTGATACCACCTGACAAGGGAGAAAACCCAAGACACAAAATAACACTCACAAAATAGAGAAAAATATTTTATTCACAAATATGGAACTCTTACATGCAAAGGATCTCAAATCCTCGAGCTCTGAGATACATGCAAATTACAGACTTACACAAAATTACCCAGATCCCCCTTTCGCAGCATGCGAACTTCTTTCCCCCAAAAAGTTACTCAAAAATCAGAAACTAGCCCATAAATAGACCCATTTCGGTTTGGAACCAAGAACAACATTCGAGATAAGTGTTTTGGCGGTTTGGCGCCAAAATTACAATTTGAAATTCAAGTTTAAATTCACATTAAAAAATTAGCACATTTGTAAAATATGCAGCAACTTCTGGCAGCCATAACTTTTAATCCAACCGTCGGATCTTCAATGATAATACCTTTTCGGAAAGCTCTCGAGAAAATGATTTTTTGCAAAGTAGGCCTTAAATGGACTACTTTGGTGTTTCCGCAAATTTTAGGCCCATCCAAGACCATTTAGTGCCTCAAACTGAGCTCGGAAGGTTTTTCAAAGCAAAAAGCAGAAACTGGAAGTTGAATAACTTTCAAATCGTGAATGATCTTGACCTAATTCTTTCACCAGAGTGTGTATTTTTCCATCCTGAACCTTCCCATAAATTTCTATCTTCCCACGCCTTCAAATTCAAACCTGCTAAAAATAGCAGTTGAGCAAAAAAAGTAGAACAGCAGTTCTGAAAGTTGGAAACTCTTATTCGACAAAAAGGGTATCCAAAAATGCAAAACATCTACAAAAAGAAAACAACAGGAACAAAAATGGAAATCATCTTTTTGGGTGATGCAAGATTGCCCTCACACCACTGGATGCTCCTGCATCACTATATCTTATTGTCAACCTTATCATTTTCCATGAATGAACCTAGTTTCAAGGTTTGTAATGGAGTTTCCATCTTTAGTTTCCAAACTTGAGACCAAAGGGAATAAAGGGTTCCTATAATCTTCTAAACTTGAACCTTCTTCATATTTTTAAATTATTAGAAGAAATACCAAGAGGTGAATGTTGCAATTGAAGAGAATGGTAGAGGCAATGAACTCCAACTAATACATTTGTAACATGATTCTTGTCTCTACCAATTTCTCCTCTAAATTTCTCTTGACAAGACCTTCTAAATTAGTCATGTCTACAAGAGGACCAACCATCCCTTGATTATGCTCAAAGGGAGCCTCAACGAAATCCTAAGGTAAACAAGGCTCCATCTCATCCTTATGCATTTTGTTCAACCTTGCCTTCCTCTAAATTTCCTAAACCTATAAAATACATAGCTATCTACACATGACAACATGGTGAAAACACAAGAAAATCCTATAGCATGACATGTTGAACCCAAATAACCAAATTCAAAAATAATTTAATCTATAAGTATAAATAGTTTGATAGTAGAAACTTTATACATATAAAAATATGATAAATGTGTGATTATTTTTCTTTCCAATCTATAAATTTTTGATGTGCTTGGCTATATAATTGAGATTATTCTCTCATTTAATGTAATGATAAAATTTAGTATGTACATGAAAGAAATATTTTTGAGACATCAAGCTACCATTCTACATAACTCTCACATGGGAATAAGAATATTGTTTTATTTTAACTAAAAAAATGTGTACTCTATCTTGAAAATTACTAATTTTAATTTTGAATTATATACTTATAATTTAAAATAAGAGCATCCTTTGTAACATGGAATAGATAGTTTAATTAATGAAATAAAATATTATGTTTTTATATTAAGAAAAATTTACAAATATATGGAACTCATACATTGAGAAATTGACTAAGATGTAACTCTGTATGAGAATTAAGATGCTCGAATAATTTTTATACCTTCTTTCAATAATTAACATTAGAAATTAATACTTGGCTCATATTGTATATACCCACCTCCCAATGGTCTTGGAATGGATGCATTTAGATGGAGAAGGATTTCAAAAGGCTCATGGTACTTGTGGACCCCTCAAAGGCATGATATAGAACACATGAAAGTTCTTTATTTATGAAATTTGTTCTTTAGTTGTTGGCTTCTAGTATGAATGTTATCTATAAGGTGGAATTCTTAGTTGAGACTCCCAATCTTCCATTGTTGGTTTCTAGTGTGATTATACAATGTGAGCCAAGTATTAATTTATAATGTTAATTATTGAAAGAAGGTTTTGTTTCATAAGAAGAGGTATGTTGACATATTCCAAGGCATGTTATTATCCACAATGCATGAAACTTCTTCACACTTGTACCAAGTTCTAAACGGGTACAAATCTGCCATTTCCATGGAGGAGATTGATGATTTAAAAAGAAAATATCACATGCCATTTCTTTCTTGAGAAGTCATGTTTGCATTCATGATTTGCAACTTCCATCTTCATCCAAAAAGAAATTTTGTTATCGTTATGTGCCTGATATTAACAAATCAAAACCTTCTTTTGAGCATGATCGCAAACACAAAGGTAAACGAGTGGAAACAGAAGAAAGCTCGATTAATGGCTGTTAGCATGTTGGCGGAAAATCTACATCTTTTTGAAAGTGGCTTCCCAGCTAATCAGTCTTGTGTTTAGTAAGGTTTTGTAATCTCCAATGTTATGTATTCGGGTCACGGGTATATCTAGTATGATGTCTTCTTTTGGGTATTTTGGGTGCATAAGAGAATGTGCATATGTATTGATGTATTCAACCAATGTGCTTATGTAACATTGTAATCAGACAATTGGTCAATTGTACTGGGACCTCACTGGTCTTTTTGATATTTTGTAAAATTTGTTACTCGGACTACAACTGGGGGTTTTCTTGTTGGTTCTTTCCCGCCATTATGTCCGCCTGAACCAGCTATATGTAAAATATTATATATAAATAAAATTATAAGTGGTATCCCACTTTTTCTTTAAAAAAAAAGTTCTTGTAAATGTCCACATCTTTTTGCTTGACATGTGCAGTTGCTATTTTTCCTACAACAAGATTTTCTTTTATGCAAGGTCCCACTCACTCCAAGATTAGTACAAAAAAACTATACCCGTAACACCTAGAATGTAAGATGACCAAGGCTTAATACCAAATGAAAGAAAGTAGTGGTGTAAAAATATTCCTACACTAATAAATGGGATATTATATACTCAAGCACTAACAATACCTACAAGCCAATCATATGAATCATGTGATATTATATACTCAAGCACTAATAAATGGGATGTTTTGAAACTATACATTAAAAGTGGTTTATTGAAACCATGAGTGAAAATAATTCAACCACAGTTTTGTATTCCACTTTGATATATTCAAACCCATTAAAAGATTTCTTATGATTTTTCATAATGTTGGTCAATACTTTACTGTAAATATTCTATAGTCATGCTCTTAAATGTCATAAGAATATATAGTCATAGTAGGGTTTCATCTTATAAAGCTATAATGATATTATATGCTCTTAGAACATCTTAGACACCTCCCAAAGCATTCAACAAATGACAAATAACTGCCAACACAAAGTGAGATGCCTCATTTCCTAATATGAGGACAAAATAATAAATCAAAATATTAGGATGCAAGGTTGACCCACCTTTCCCAATACTTGGCTAAGTTTATCATCTATTGAGGAGTGGATCCCAACAACAATTGTGCTTAGTGCTTACTACTAATCCAAGGAATACCTATTCATTTTTTCTTTATTGTATGCCTAATGACTCCTCATCTCAAGTTAAATTGTGGGAATGGATTTTTATGCCCTCCCTATGACTAAATGGCTACAAGGAGGTGAATATGATATGGTGGAAAAAACCAAGATACAAGTTGGTTTAGTTCTCATAAACTCTCTAAAAAATAATTGAATTCCTACATCCTAACTAGAAATACCATGAGGGGTTTAGATCCCATTTTAGACAAAAAAATATTCTTATAATCATCACTAGTTCACTTGGACCAACTAAAGAGATGGTGAACTAAGGGAAACTTAGTTGTATTGATAGATTTTACTTAGTTATTTCTCTTTACATTGTCCCCTCTCCACAAAACACCCTTATTTAAGTAGATTCTATTAAACCTATCTCACATATCACCTCCCAATTCTTTAAACTTTTCAAACTTCTTATTCCTCATACCTAATAATCTATCCTTCAAGCTCAAAACTTCCCACCTCAATCAAATTGATCACCTTGCTTCCCTAATATCCCTTTGGTTGATGTTCCTAGACCTCAACAAAATGGTAAGTGGATACAATTGTGGAATGATGTGATTAAATCTATTGCACACTACCTTACTATGATCTTACAATAAGAATATATGGCTAGAAAGAGATCTAGAATGGAAAAAAAATATGGATCCAAATAGAAAAAAATAAACTTGTTTTGGCTTTAGCACTTACTAATAACTTTTCTACAATGAGTGGTTGCTTCCGTTGAAATAAAACTTAGAAGATTTGAACTTAATTGTGGTAGAGGATCTCAATTAAGAGATAGTCTACATTGGATGAAAGGATATAAGGTCCATACAAATTATTTTTTAGTTATCTCGAACATATTTACATTCTCAAGAGTGGATAATATCTATCGTTGATCAAGAGAGGTAGTTCCATGACAACTCTAATGATATTAAATCCATTTTCCTCCAACTTTACAAATAATTTTTAATTGATCTAGTTGAAGGAGATCCACGTCAAGATATAGTTGAGGAATTGATTGGCACTTGCATACCCAAAATAATTGGTCTCAAAAAATAGGCACATTTAGATAATTTATTCACCCTTGAGGAGGTTGATATTTCCTTGAAGGATTTGAATACTCAAAAAGTCTTCAAATAGATGGTTTAGCTACACAATTCCTTAAAACAATATGTCCTTTCATCAAGGAGGACTCTATGAGATATAAAAAGTAGCTTTATCAAAGGGATCCATCATTTAAATTCTATTAATCAAGGGTTGATTAATTAATTCCTAAAGGAAAAAAAAAAATTTATCTGAGGGTGGATACTAATTACTCTTCTAAATACCTCCTACAAGATTGTGGCTAAATCCATAGCTAAAATAATTGAACAAATGACACAAGAAATTGTAAGACTAAAAAAAACTATATTTATATAAGAGGGAGATTTAAATTATAAAACTTGAATCTTTTTATGGTATCTCATTAGATTCTACTTACTCTAACTTAAATTTAAAAAACAACATTAAAATCCACAAAACAAATTTCAAAGACATAATAAATTATTACAATATTATTTAAAAATCTAATTGTAATGAACATATTATAGTAATAAATATTAAAATTTTAAATCTATGAAAATATATATAACCAAATGATCCTTAGTAATAGAATTGATAGAATGTTTGTATTAATTGTAGAGGGAGCCTTAATATCATTGAGTATTGTTAATACTCTTATCAATATATTCATATCGATAGTTACGTTAATACTAATGTTAGCATACTTAACCTCATTAATGCTCATCGATAATTGGATAGCATTTTTGGCAAAACCTTTTATAGGTGTTGAAATATGAGAGGAAAATAAATAAATAAATGCAAACCATATAGTTATTCATGTTGTTATTACCATCAAAAGTTACATAATTAGTACTTTAAATTCCATCATTGGGTCATGAGGAACTATCCTAATAATCATAATACCATATTGACCTTACTGTCAACAAGAAATAGAAGTAGGAACAACTCATTGTGGGTTACGATGACATAACCGTTATAATTAGAATATTATTAGTGTAACCATTAAATTGTGATACTTGCAAATTTAATATTTAAAGTATAGTTAATAGTGAGAGATGCATTAATAATAGTATCGCATTAGCAAGTTAAACCAACAAATTAATTAAAGAAAGGATGTTAATTCTATTGGAGATGGTTATTGTTGCATCATAAACACTTAAAGCATTAATTAGTGTAATTAAAGGATTCAAAAAAAAAAATTATTGGGTTTTTCTAGTGAAAAATTATGGGCATAACAATTATATATTTTTTAACATATATAAAATGTATGGTTGGATTAGTGAGATATTTATAACAAGTATGCAATATGTAGTCAAACTTTATTAGTTTTGATTCTTAATAAATTAGTTTTACTGATTCAATTTATAGCTTTATGCAATCTATAAGTTTAAATAGTTTGATGGTATCTAAACTTTATGCATATAAAAATATGATAAATGTGTGATTATTTTGCTTTCCAATCTATAATTTTTTGATGTTCTTGGCTATATAATTGAGATGATTCACTCATAA
>VDFB02058242.1:65096670-65109140 GCA_007258455.2 Sequoia sempervirens
AAAATTATAAGTGGTATCCCACTTTTTCTTAAAAAAAAAAGTTCTTGTAAATGTCTGCATCTTTTTCCTTGACATAGTTGCTATTTTTCCTACAACAAGATTTTCTTTTATGCAAGGTCCCACTACCTAAGATTGCAATAAAAAAAAACTATACCCATAAACACCTAGAATGTAAGATGACCAAGGCATAATACCAAATGAAAGAAAGTAGTGGTGTAAAAATATTCATACACTAATAAATGGGATATTATATACTCAAGCACTAACAATACCTACAGGCCAATCATATGAATCATGTGATATTATATACTCAAGAACTAATAAATGGGATGTTTTGAAACTATCCATTAAAAGTGGTTTATTGAAACCACGAGTGAAAATAATTCAACCACAATTTTTGTATTCCACTTTGATATATTCAAACCCATTAAAATATTTCTTATGATTTATCATAATGTTGGTCAATACTTTACTATAAATATTCTATAGTCATGCTCTTAAATGTCATAAGAATATGTCATAAGAGGGTTTCATCTTATAAAGCTATAATGATATTATATGCTCTTAGAAAATCTTAGACACCTCCCAAAGCATTCAACAAATGACAAATAACTACCAACACAAAGTGAGATGCCTCATTTCCTAGTATGAGGACAAAATAATAAATCAAAATATTAGGATGCAAGGTTGACCCACCTTTCCCAATACTTGGCTAAGTTTATCATCTATTGAGGAGTGGATCCCAACGTGCTTAGTGCTTACTACTAATCCAAGGAATCCCTATTCATTTTTTCTTTATTGTATGCCTAATGACTCCTCATCTCAAGTCAAATTGTGGGAATCGATTTTTATGCCCTCCCTATGACTAAATGGCTACAATGAGGTGAATATGATATGGTGGAAAAAACCAAGATACAAGTTGGTTTAGTTCTCATAAACTCTCTAAAAAATAATTGAATTCCTACATCCTAACTAGAAATACCATGAGGGGTTTAGATCCCATTTTAGACATAAAATATTCTTATAATCATCACTAGTTCACTTGGACAAACTAAAGAGATGGTGAACTAAGGGAAACTTAGTTGTATTGATAGATTTTACTTAGTTATTTCTCTTTACATTGTCCCCTCTCCACAAAACACCCTTATTTAAGTAGATTCTATTAAACTTATCTCACATATCACCTCCCAATTCTTTAAACTTTTCAAACTTGATCTTATTCCTCATACCTAATAATCTATCCTTCAAGCTCAAAACTTCCCACCTCAATCAAATTGATCACCTTGCTTCCCTAATATCCCTTTGGTTGATGTTCCTAGACCTCAACAAAATGGTAAGTGGATACAATTGTGGAATGATGCGATTAAATCTATTGCACACTACCTTACTATGATCTTACAATAAGAATATATGGTGGCTAGAAAGAGATCTAGAATTGAAAAAAAATATGGATCCAAATAGAAAAAAATAAACTTGTTTTGGCTTTAGCACTTACTAATAACTTTTCTACAATGAGTGGTTGCTTCCGTTGAAATAAAACTTAGAAGATTTGAACTTAATTGTAGTAGAGGATCTCAATTAAGAGATAGTCTACATTGGATGAAAGGATATAAGGTCCATACAAATTATTTTTTAGTTATCTTGAACATATTTACATTCTCAAGAGTGGATAATATCTATCGTTGATCAAGAGAGGTAGTTCCATGACAACTCTAATGATATTAAATCCATTTTCCTCCAACTTTACAAATAATTTTTAATTGATCTAGTTGAAGGAGATCCACTTCAAGATATAGTTGAGGAATTGATTGGCACTTGCATACCCAAAATAATTGGTCTCAAAAAATAGGCACATTTAGATAATTTATTCACCCTCGAGGAGGTTGATATTTCCTTGAAGGATTTGAATACTCAAAAATTCTTGGAATAGATGGTTTAGCTACACAATTCCTTAAAACAATATGTCCATTCATCAAGGAGGACTCTATGAGGTATAAAAAGTAGCTTTATCAAAGGGATCCATCATTTAAATTCTATTAATCAAGGGTTGATTAATTAATTCCTAAAGGAATTTTTTTTTTATCTGAGGGTGGATACTAATTACTCTTCTTAATACCTCCTACAAGATTGTGGCTAAATCCATAGCTAAAATAATTGAATAGATGACACAAGAAATTGTAAGACTAGAAAAAACTATATTTATATAAGAGGGAGATTTAAATTATAAAACTTGAATCTTTTTAAGGTATCTCATTAGATTCTACTTACTCTAACTTAAATTTAAAAAACAACATTAAAATCCACAAAACAAATTTCAAAGACATAATAAATTATTACAATATTATTTAAAAATCTAATTGGAATGAACATATTATAGTAATAAATATTCAAATTTTAAATCTATGAAAATATATATAACCAAATGATCCTTAGTAATAGAATTGATAGAATGTTTGTATTAATTGTAGAGGGAGCCTTAATATCATTGAGTATTGTTAATACTCTTATCAATATATTCATATCGATAGTTACGTTAATACTAATGTTAGCATACTTAACCTCATTAATGCTCATCGATAATTGGATAGCATTTTTGGCAAAACCTTTTATAGGTGTTGAAATATGAGAGGAAAATAAATAAATAAATGCAAACCATATAGTTATTCATGTTGTTATTACCATCAAAAGTTACATAATTAGTACTTTAAATTCCATCATTGGGTCATGAGGAACTATCCTAATAATCATAATACCATATTGACCTTACTGTCAACAAGAAATAGAAGTAGGAACAACTCATTGTGGGTTACGATGACATAACCATTATAATGAGAATATTATTAGTGTAACCATTAAATTGTGATACTTGCAAATTTAATATTTAAAGTATAGTTAATAGTGAGAGATGCATTAATAATAGTATCGCATTAGCAAGTTAAACCAACAAATTAATTAAAGAAAGGATGTTAATTCTATTGGAGATGGTTATTGTTGCATCATAAACGCTTAAAGCATTAATTAGCGTACTTAAAGGATTCAAAAAAAAAAATTATTGGGTGTTTCTAGTGAAAAATTATGGGCATAACCATTATATATTTTTTAACATATATAAAATGTATGGTTGGATTAGTGAGATATTTATAAAAAGTATGCAATATGAAGTCAAACTTTATTAGATTTGATTCTTAATAAATTAGTTTTAACGATTCAATTTATAGCTTTATGCAATCTATAAGTTTAAATAGTTTGATTATATCTAAACTTTATGCATATAAAAATATGATAAATGTCTGATTATTTTGCTTTCCAATCTATAATTTTTTGATGTTCTTGGTTATATAATTGAGATGATTCACTCATAATGTAATGATAAAATTCATCCTCATATGGAGGATTTTATATTATCTTCCATTAAATTCATCCTCTTTATGAGATTCTTATGGAATATTGATATTCTAGTGTGGATTCTTAATTTTAGACATATCTTAACTAGATAAATTTAGGTTCAGTGAAGGCAATAGAACTTTTTTTTCACTTACATAATCCTATTTTGAAGTTCATTTATGTTAACAACTATTAGATTAAATATTTTTATGCCCAATAATTTTTAAATAGTTTTACACTAATCTTTGTTTTATTATTCTTTCTTTCATCGCTTCATTTAAAATTTGAACCATTGAAGGATGCTATGTTATAGATTATAGTTGTCTTCCAATTCTTTTTAAATTGTTAATGGTATGAAAATATTATTGATGAGTAGATGAATTATTACAGCTATTTTAGATTTGTATTCCCTTTATCTAGATATAATATTTACCAAAGTCTCAATGCTCTTTTAGGTGTACTGTATATATATATAACATGGAAAATGCAGATCATGTTCCATCTGCGCCAGATTCTTTGTTTGCAAATACCACTAATAAGATTAAAAAATTGAGAGATTCATTAGCACAGGGTGCAAACCCGGGGATATATAGTGAACCATGCATGTTAATATTGCATAGTTTAGAAAAACTAAAAGATGAACTTGAGAGAACTAGTGCATATTCCCCAGATAGAGTAGCTGCTATTCTTTCCCACATGTGGGAAGAAGTACATGGTGACGTTCCCCTTAAGCAAATACAAGATAGTGTGACCAAAGAAATGATAAAAGCCACTTGTTTTCCATTTTATCAAAATGTGTGTAAGGTTAGCGGATACCAGGTCACTAGATGTGTCGATCATGTTATGGCCTCATTGATCTACCCATGATTTCTCACAGCACATGGTCTATACCCAAACAATGACCAGATTCCATTGTATTTTTTTTAGCAATTGTATGTTGAGGTCCATTTGGGCCTCAAAGTGAACTACCTGGACATTCCACCATATGTTGGTCAGGGGCGTGGCAGGATTGTTGATAGGCCCACCTATTGTCGAGCAGATAGACCACCCCCAGTGTTTAGGGTATTGGTTGGTCAGAGGTCTCCTGCTCTCACCCCAGCTCTAGCCCCCATAGCAAATGAGGTTGTTGTTGCTTCCCAAAAGGAAGCAATTGACATTGTAGGTGGCATTGCGGCTGCCACCACTAGGATATATGATGATCATGTAGGTCAGTATTTGATGTCCAAACATCCCCGATCCACGCCATTTTTAGCACAGTGGACCACCATGGATCCTTTTACAGTGGTCGGCATCCCTACTCCTACACAACTTGATGCACTTACAGGAGATATGGCATGCATGACTCTGCATTGTTTGGCTGAGGCCCTGTTGGAGGCATATGCCCACATTGCATCAGATAATGGGATCAGTATAGAGCATGTTAGAGATCATTTTAGATGCAGAGGTCATTCAGTTCCAAGATCCCATCACTCTTAGCCCAACACTAGTGCACGTCAGGATCCACCTACAAATCATTCGAAAGTTGCACATACTATTGGTTTTACTGATATGTTGATTGGTTTTGGTTCATCATCACTGATGCCATCTCACCTTCATAGTCCTCTACATTCATCATTTATGGCACAACATGGGATAAATTAGATGGATGCGGATGTTGATTCATCACTTGACCATGTGGTGGATATGGTGGAGACAGCCCTTGCAAAGGACTTAGGTCATCCGATTTCAGATGATGTGCATGTATGTGTGCATGTGTATGTTTCAATTCTTTTTTCATTATTTTTAATTTTTTTTAAACTAGATATTCATGTAAGTTGATATATATGTATATATATTGTTACAGGTGGACATACCTCATATCACTCCTAGCCTTGGTCCAGATCGTGTGCATGATCGACGTGACTCTATGGATGAATTTGCTGCCAGTGGACATGTGAGTTTTACATTTTTATATAATCACACATGTATATGTACATGCAATACTTATATATGCATAGATCTAGATTGATATTTAAAAATACAAGTTCATTTAAGAATAACTTTCATAAAATTTATTTAATATAAATTATATGTATTTAACACATCTTGTACACAATTTTATTTGTAGGGCTCGGCACATCCATCAGAGCAAGACCGTTCTCATTCAGATGGTCGTTCCACTAGGAGTAGACATTCATATTAGACCCTGCACACTAGACTTATGATCTTTACCACATGTATTTGCTATATGATGATCTTTAGTATTCGAGTTTTGATGATCTCTAACTTACATTTGCTTATATGATATGCATACATTTGTTTATTTGTTATCTTTAGTATTTGACATTTGATGATCTTTAATTTACATTTTGCTTATATAATATGTACATATATTTTCTTATATGATATATACATGCATTTGCCTCTTTGCTTATAATATGTGTTATGTTTATACATTGAATCCCTTTACATGTATGTACATGTGTTTGCTTATGGTTTAAACATGTTTACACATAATATATGTATGCATTTACTTTAAATATTCAATATACGTACATGTTTTCTTATTTTATGATCTCTTACATAACTTACATTTCCTTATATTCAGTATACATTTGATCTCTATTAGAATTTTAAGGAAATCAATGCCACTTTATAATTAAGTTCATTCATGTTGATCACAATAAAAAAAAAAAAATTAAATGACTTAAGCAACATGAACCATTGAGTTGAGAACAAGATATAATCTTTTTTACAAGTAACTTGAAATTCAATTCAAACTATACCTCTAGATTATACATTTTTGACAAGTAACTTGAAATTCAATTCAAATATAATTAAGAAAATTTAATTCAAATTATACCTCTATTATACATTTTTGACTAGTAACTTGAAATTCAATTCAAATTATACCTCTAATATACATTTTTGACACTTTAACAAAATTCTAAAATTACTAGATATGTTGTGCATACCTATGAATTAAATAACAACAAACTCCACAATGAAATAACTTGTTTGTTTACTACTTGATTCATTTAAACTAGGATCTAGTTGGTCTCCACAAAATAACTAGAATAATTTTTCCCATCCCATATGCATATAAATAGAAGCTTATTTTTCATTATTCTAGATATCAAATTGCAAGATAATTTCATTTATATCAATTTGGAGCTTAGGATCTTGGAGAAGTTTTTGCAATACTTATCAAGGAAGCTAGAAATATTGAGCTCACACAACCTTTCATTTTTACTCCATCAAGGAAAAAATTTGGAGGAGAATTTAACCAAAGTTTGGTGAGGACCCACTTTGAGTCATCTCTAAGTTGAAGAAGAAATGGAACAACAAAGAAAAAGAAAAAATGCATCTCAATGAAAATTTGTCAAAGAAGAAGAACAAAAGAGGCGTGATCAAAACTTGGAAAATTATCATAGAAAGAAACAAGGTACATGCTTGTTTCTTCTCTCTCACTCTCAAGTGTGTGTTTAGGACTTTTAATTTGAAAAAACATGTAGAATCACTTACGAGATGAAATCCATAATGCATTACTCCCACCCACAAATTTGTTAGTACACCTAAACATAAATTTAAAAGTATTACATTTTACATTGGTTTTAATAAAATTAGAAATGTTTAAATGTATGGCTACTTTTCAACTTACACCCCAACTTAAAAGCGCCTTTAAACTAAAATATTGTACATTAAATCCTTCCCTACAAACCTTACACTTATCTTTACCAATACCTTTGTTTAATTTTTGTCATCATGGATGAGTCATTGTTGCTGAGTACTGCACACTGAATTTCTTTCAATTTGTTCATGAAGAAAATGTGATAGTGTACTCTACTACATGCTTAGTTCTCCAAGGAAACCCTTAAATTTTAGGTCCCTCACTATGCTAATTTTGATTTCTTATAATTTTTTCAACCATTAATAATTATTTTATGGTTTTGCAAATTCCTAGTACATTCTCTTTAACTTTGTAACTTTGAAAGAAAACCGCTATTTTTCTAATTATTCATGGAAACTACACCTTTTAAGGAACAATGAAGTAGCATTCTAATGTTGATAGCCTGGTGATCAGCTATCCCTATCCAATCTACATTGCAACATCTAATTAGCTTAAGATTTTTCTAAACTCCCATTTCAATTTAATCTAATGATCAATAGTTCCTTAAAAATATTTTTTAAATATTTTAATAAATGCCCAATTATAAGCTCTAGAATTATTTGAAAATTAGAACTCAAATTATACTTAAAGCCAATGCAATGTCAAGTTTTCTAGAGACTAACACATGTATACATCAAAACTCAAGCTATATGGTGCCAAGGAATAATAGTTATATGATATATTATTCTTTTTATGTCTTAACACACATTTGTTTTGAAGGTTTCTTACCATCATTTATTGGAGTAGGTCTATTAGTTTACAATTATCCATCTTGAAGTTTTTGTAAGATTTCACTGTGGAGATATACATCCAAGACCAAGAAATCCTAATTGAAAGAATAGGAGAGATTTGTTGTCCTTGCACATATGTCTCATTTTTCTTGGACAATATAAAGACTCACCTTTACATTTTTTGTTTCTTTGTTTCCTTTTCATTTTTATTAGGTCTTGTTTTTATGTAATCTTTCTTTTCTTCTTCATTTTGAACTTATTTTGTTCTTTTTCAAACTTTCAAGTTTTATTGCACTTGAATGACTATAAGTACTTTTAAATGTCCTCAAGTCATCTTGGCCATGCAAGTTGCAATGTTTATCTGATCCTTGACTCCAATTCCTTAAGCCAATTCTTTTTGTTTCAATATTTGTGTTTGGTTTTAGTCAAGATTATTTGGGTTGTGTTTTATGTCCCATAAATTTTTAACTTTTTTCATCTTAGCATGATATTGGAAATTTATTTGAAACCTTGAAACATCTTATAGCCCAACTTTGTTGGGGTTCTTTGGATCACCTTGTTATACTCTAAGGGTTTCCTTTGCTATATCACTAGCCTAAAAGTTCTAAGTCACTTGTATGCATAATCCTCAAACTTTGATGCTTGGCATGGAATTTGACCTATGTGTATCTTATCCTTGGCTATGCATTTATGGATTTTTTTTCATACATGTGCATCTAGTTGTTTTGTGTCTTTGGTCTTTTGTTTTCATCACTTCAATGTTCTCATTATTTTTATGTTTTATGCTCTAGGGATTCCTCAAGCTGGATTCGAGCCAAATCTAGATATTGGATTAAACGAACCCGTTGAAGAACACATGGACCTTGAAGTTAGGGAGGAGACCCGAGTTCAAACAATGCTTGTTGGAGAGGGGTCAAGATCACTTCCTTCTACTGGTATGGATGAGAATATAAAACTAGCAGAAACTTCTCTCACTTATAACATCATGTCTTATGAGTTTGTTTGCTTGCATACATAAACTTCACTTATATAACATCATCTCTCACTTTTTTTTGCAAAATATTTTGTGACATATAGGAAGGGCTCAACAAGCAGGAAGTTTTTATGCTCAAGTCGAGCCAAATCTAGACATTGGGTCAAATGAATCTGCTCAAGAACGCATGGTCCTTGAAGATAGGGAGGAGGCACAAGTTCAAACAATGCATGTTGGAGAGGGATCAGGATCAATTCCTCCTACTGGTATGGATGAGCATATAAAACTAGCTGAGAAGGTGAAAAAACAAATTTCTCATAGAAATTTAGATCATTTACTTGAAATGGATATGGAGAAACTGAAATATTATGCCAACCAGCCTTATAATAAGAGAAGGAGGTCAATGACTAAATCTGTAAATGGAATGATCAATCATCATTTCAATCATCTTGATACACTTGAAAAAACCCAATTGTTATCACGTTTACTTCTTCGTGATGAGCTCAAAGAGTCATTACAATTGTTGGGTGTACATTCTGCATCAAATAAGAAGAAACACATGGGATTACAAAAGGATATTGTTCAAAATGTTAAAAGGGTTTAGATTCCATTGGGAAAGGATCTCGATCAGTGGATAAGGCCACTACAAGAAGGGTGATGTTGACATCTATTATACATCAAGATATAGCAAGAAAAAGAAAAAATTATATACTTTCAACTGAAATTGGTTATAATAGAACCACATTGATAAAATATGAGAAAAAGATGAAGTTTTTGGATGAGAGTTTAGAAGGCAATTGGGAAATTATGTGTAGAGCTCCCCGTTCTAAAAGGATTGAAGATGTTGTTAGGAACTTGGTCCCAGGTTTTTGGCATGATTAGACTCGTCCATCATCAAAATACTAGAGATGTTATGAGACACAGGATTGGACCTAGTATTTATGAAAATCATATCAAACATTGGCTAGACATAACACAATTTGAGATGTATATGAACTTTTGTAATGCATATCCTCATATAAAGATTGGGCAAACAATGTTTCAAAGAAGGTTAAAAGCCATATTATGTGAAGAGCAACAAGTTTTTGAAACTTGTTGTTGTCGCTACCATATTGAATTTGATCTCTACTATCGGGTTTCAAAGATTAGAGAAGAAAGATGTGGGCTTCAAAAATGCAACTCCCAATAGGCAAAGTTTGTTCATAAAGTCTACATTATGTGATCATGAAAATGGACCTCAAATAAATTGCATAAAAGGAATTTGTGAGACATGTGGAAATTTGGCTAAATTTCCTTCAAGAATTGAGGATACTGACCAAAAAAAGATAGTAAATTGCAAGAGGTAAGTACTATTTTAGAGAGTTTATTTTGTTTCCAATTTCATAGATTGTTATTTGAATTCCTCGATGTAATGTTTCATTGATTGTGTGGTTTATTAGTTATTCACATATTTTACTCACACATGTACAAGTATGTAAAGTTGCAAACAAATTTTGGGAATGAATCCACAAGGTTGAACTATGTAGAAGAGGAGATTCCCATTGAAAAATTTATGGAAGATTTTCAAAAATTTGATAATGACCATGGCTACACAAAGATTCTTTTGTTAAGTGGCAAGCACAACAATCCAAACATTGAGAGATACTTTCCCACATGTGTGGAATAGTTCTATCAGTAGTTGACTTTGCAGAAAATTACTCCTTTGTACATCAAAAGGAGATTCAATCAGAGTATTACTTTTCAACGCAGATCACTATTATGGTTCATGTGTGTTATCAACATGCACAATCAGAATTTGATGGTGTTGAGAGTACAAATGAAGAACAAGCCATTAAGAAAATAATATCACTTTATATACGAAGTGATGATAAAGAGCATGATACACTTTTTGTCCAACATTGTTTTCATTACAATATTTTCTTTTGGAGAATTTGAGAAGGGAAGTGTAAAATTTGAAAAATCATTTTGTATGGTCAAATGATGTGCGGCACAATTCAAATTCATGCCATTCTGTATGCACCCTTTGCGTGATATCATAAAATATACAAAAATACCGCCATGTTTGGAGAGTTTTTTAGAGTGGTATGGAAAGGGTGAGCATGATGGAGCAAGAGCTTGCATCAAACGAGCTTTAAGAAAGCATCAAATGAGTTATCCAGAAGATTGTCTAGACAATGCACATGATGTTGTTGAATGGTGCAAGAAACACTTTGCATCAAATGTGGTCGGCACATCTTTAAGAACAAACCGACACATTCCACATAGAGTGTTTTGGGAGATATCAGGTATGTATAAATTACATTAAATCAAAAATTTGAATTTATTTAAAGTTAAAATATATATATACATATTTGTTCACATAAGTTTTTTGTTGTACATATGTATCTAGGTGTGGATAGAAGATCGATGCATGGATGCAAGAGGGTAGAAAAGACAAGATCTTTGCATTGTGTTAGGAGTTCAGATAGTCCCCATGGATGGATATTAGACACAAGGGATTACTCTTGTTTTTGCACTGAGTGCATTGAGGGAAACTTTGATTATGCATGCAACAATCAAGAACTTGGATATGTTGGTAAATGGGATACGGTGCCACTAGTTGTTTTAGAAACATATGATGAAAATGAGGAAGAAAGATTTGAAGGCATTCCTTTGATTTCAATTGTTTATGACCATATTTCAGGATTGGTTAGAAAAGGTACACATGTGTAAGTTTTCAATAATTTAAATATTATATATATCTAGTTAATGATCTTTAGAGACATTTCTAAATTTTTTAGAATTTTTTTGTGTAAATTTGGTGTACAGGAAAAAATTTTGCAGTCATAGTAGAGCCTAGAAACATCGAAGGTGTTAACTATTATTTATTGTGTTGCACAGAAGAGGGGAATAAGCTAACAAAACCTGAAACAAGTGATGGAATGTCATTTCCCACAGGTGAGTTTGAATTTAAAATTCTATATACATTGTATTCACATGTGCACATTACATTATAAACATTAAATATATATTGTACAAACCTTGAGCACGAAAATGTTGCACACGTTCATATATCTTACCTTAGGTTCATGTTTACCATGCAGGTTCTGTTGTAGTGAAAGGGACATATCTAAAACAAGTCAAAGTTGTTCAGCATGGGATTCATTTTGTTGACTATCAACCTGATAACAAGGTATATCAATATAGTCACTTAATAATTGCTACTGCTCTACATCTTCATTCAGTTCCACATGTACGTGGCTGAAGAAAATGGAGACTAGATTGTGATGATCATCAAAAAATTCTACATGTTATTGAAGAGCGAGCTGAACCAAAATCTTTGACTTAGATTATATCCATGGTTTTCAAGTTCACTTGTAACCTTATATATGTTCAAATGAGAACTTATAGTAACTTGTACATCTAGTTGTAAATCATTTTGTGTAAATCACAATTATATGTACATATTTGTTCCATGGAAAATTCTTAAGTTCAAGAATCTTTGATAGCATCATCTCTCACTTTTTTTGGTTGCATTTAAACCCATATATATGCTTTCAATCCTTATTTGAAACGTAGTGAAGTTTTTTAAAATCATTTTGCCTAAATTATAATTATATGTACATATTTGTTCCATGGAAAATTCTTAAGTTCAAGAATCTTTGATAGCATCATCTCTCACTTTTTTTGGTTGCATGTAAACCCATATATATGCTTTCAATCCCATTTGAAACGTGAAGGAAGTTTTAAAAAA
>VDFB02058242.1:65109240-65144111 GCA_007258455.2 Sequoia sempervirens
AAAATAAATTTATTAATTCATATGAAGGTTTTGTGTGCAGAACATATCTATCATCTTGATGACCTTAAGTCTGAAGTATAGCAACTAGGACTTGTAGCTGGGACAGGTGCACCATTTTTAAATCACATAATAGGGGTAGATGAATAAGTGTGTGACAACATCATCTATGGTCCCCATGAGATGGGAGTTATATTATGCTCTAGTAATACAAATAGCATATGGAATTGGGCAAAAAGTACCTTAGAGATTTTGAACCCCACAAATAGTTATTTCATACACTAGCACGATCTCAAAGCTATCAGTAATTTACTTAATTTTTCATTTTCAAAAATTTCAAGAAGATAGATATTAGTAGTTATATTCCATAATTTTAGAAAATTTTGACAATAGCATAAGTTAGTGTAAATATCTTACAACTCAATAATATTTCTTGGTAATATCATCTAAACCGTTTGAATCTGGTCAAAATATAAGGCCACTAAGTTCGATACCCAGCCTAGCATAGAGATCCATTTTAGGACTCTAAAGATGGCCCCTCCAAAAAAAAAAAAAAAATCTTTACTATCCAAAAACCTATTTAAAGTGGAATGTCCGAGTCTAAAATATAGTACTAAGTGTTGGAACAAGCCCACCTATGTTCAAACAAATTTATTAATTACTAAGATTTCAAATCTTTAAGCATAGGACAGCATAGAACTAGGCTATGGAACAAAGTAGTCACAAACAAGATCCAAGTAGAAACCTTACAACCTCTAGTCTCCATGCCTGACCTGGCCATATGAATTACATATGAAACCTTAATAAGTTGTTAATATATGTGGCTTCTCGCCTCTTTCAGACAATACTACATTTGAATCAGGTTCTTATTTGTGCTGCTAACCTTCTCACTATGAGCCATGACCAATTGTGATCTTATCTTCTTTCACTTGAATGGTTTTTGACAATGTTCATTGCAGTGTCCAACCTTATAATGACTTGTTGCATAGCATAATAGATATTCCTGAGAATAGTGTGTGTTTATATTTCCTTGATGTTTTGTTAATCACGATCCTTAAAAATATTCTCAATCAAATATTTATTTCCCTGTTAGGCCAGCAAATGCATTCCCTCCCATTTCTTTTCCATCATCTTCTAAACTGTTGCTTCGACATGTTCCATGCGATGTACTACACTTCTTTAGACAATGTGCCTGCATTTCTATTTAGTATGACATTGTTGAAACTGGTTTTCAGATTCTGTCAGTACATCTTCCACGATTTTGTGATAAATGTAAACATGTCATAAGTTTGTGAGATAAAATCAGAGTTGTAATAAAGGAGGCAACAAGAATTAAGAGCAGTGTAATTATTGCAACCATTTCAGAAATTGAGGACAGAAATTATTTGGGCATCTAGAGCACACAATGATCTGATTAGACAGTATTCCGTGTTCTTTTGGACACACACTGGAAGCACCCTAGCAGACAACAAAACATGCAGAATGCAGAATGTGCAATAAAAAAGTACTGGGAGCCATTTAACGTATGTCCACACCATGTTGCGATGTCTCCATGCAAGACAACAGTCCGCCACGCACACTGGGTGCAAAAATAGCAGGAAGAAGTTTAATATTCAGGTTGCTCTATTTTCCAGTAGACAATTTATGCCAGATTTTTTACAAATTAAAAATAGCTATGTCAACAGACCAAGAAAAATGCATAAAAACGAAAACCTTACTGTATAAACAGTAAATGAGGCGAACAAAAAATTCAAAAGTTCATCTTACTTTTATAATTCTTCTAAATATAAATTGATAGCTTTCAACAAACCTTACAAAAGCAAAAAAAATTACTAGAGAAATAAGGTTAAAAATCATTTACTAAAGTTCAAACTTTCAGAGGTGCATAAGGTCAAGTTTGACACGTAAACGATTTTGACTGACATGATTCTTCTATCTGTGGTTGCTTAGTCAAATAACAACTTCTGATTAGATATATGCTACCTCATATTGTTGTAATCTGCTATATAAAGACAAAGATGTCGACATCTATAAAATTTGATTGTTTTCATTAAAATAAAATCTTTTGAATGGTAAGAATTAAGACTTCACCAAATATTTGGAATAGACTTTCTTTGAGATAATGAACTGATATAGAATGACTCGTGTAAGATGATAACATGTTCAAAGTATGTAAGGAAAATAAAAATGAAATATCCAAATCTCATAAAATTTTACTAAAAAATATTGGTCATGTATAAAAGTGAATGGAGGAAAGTAAGTAAACTAGTAGAACCTAAAAGTGCCATGTCCCTAATAGATCCCTCTCTTAAAAAAGAAATGTCTCTCATAAAATTCTACTAAAGAAAGTTAATCATATACAAAAGTGCATAGGAAAAAGTATTAAAAGAATAGAAATAGGCATGTTAGCAGACCAAGAAAACCAACAATCAAATTTTACCTAGAAAATGCATAAAAATGAAAACCTTACTAAACAGTAAATGAGGCGAACAAAAAAATCACATTAAATTAGACAAGGTTTAATAAATTCAACAAGTTCATCTTATTCTTATAATTCTTCTAAATATAAATTGATACAAAAGCAAAGAAATTATTAGAAAAATGAAGGATAAAAACCATTTACTAAAGATTCAAACTTTCAAAGGTAAATAAAGTCAAGTTTGACACCTAAATGATTTTGACAGACATGATTCCCCTATATGCAAAGTTTGCTTAGCAAAATGACAACTTCTGATTAGATATATGCTAGCTCATATTGTTGTAATCTGCTATATAAAGACAAAGGTGTTGACATCTATAAAATATGATTGTTTTCGTTAAATTAAAATCTTTTGAATGGTAAGAATTGTGGCTTCACCAAATATTTGAAATAGACTTTCTTTGAGATAATGAAGTGATATAGGATGACTCGTATAAGATAATAACATGTTCAAATTGATAACGAAAATGAAAATGAAATGTCCAAATCATAAGATATTTTTGCTCATAAAATTTTACTAAAAAAATTTGGTCATGTGTATAAAAGCACATCGACAAAAGTAAGTAAACTAGTAGAACCTAAAAGTGTCATGCCCTTAATAGATCCCTCTCTTAAAAAATTAAATCTTTCGTAAAGCTCTACAAAAGAAAGTTAGTCTATACAAAAGTGCATAAAAAAAAGTATTTAAAAATTTAGAAGAATCAAAGTGTTATATTTTTAATGGACCGCTTTTTAAAAACATATAAATAAATAATATGATAGCTAATAATTTAAAGGTGGTGTCAATTTTTTCTTCTTAGATTAACCAATTTCAATGGAAAGGTTATAAATAAGACAAAATTATCATATATCTTGTTCATATCTTAATCCATTTTGTTTTCTAATAGCATGGTCTATAAATCTATTATAGTTTCAATTGATATGACATCTACCAAAATCTTATTAAATTATAGTTTCACAAATTATTAAATTATTTCAAATTTTTAATAAGTAAGACAAAATTAATTTATATTTTATTTTTATATATTTATATTTATATATATATATATAAAACGACGTGAGACTCCATGCGTTGCTGCCATTGTAAGACTAATTTACTAGCACTTGCACCTATAAGAGGTTCAAGGGAGACGCCGATAGGAAATTAAAGAAAACATGTCAATGATTTGTAACAGTACGTAGTTGGTTGTATTAAAATATATCTGTATAGACGTATGCATTGCAAAATATAAGTTTAGTAGGACAAATATGTTTATAATATGTGAAAGTTTAGTAAGGAAAATATGGGAAAGTTTAGTAAGGAAAATATTATGTAGTGAAACCTTGTATGGAAATCTTTGTGATATGTGTTAGTTTAAAGGTTGTGAAATATGTGTGTGAGGTTATGGGAAGAGCAATGTGACCCTTAGAGCTCGGGGTGGATTGAGTATCAATCCTATGGTTGGGAGGAGAGCTATTGGCCATTTTTTTTCTTTTGTTGTTTTCACTTTTCAAGGTTATGCGTTGAAGTTGGAAAACCATTTGGGAGTTCTTCAAATTAGAGCTTCAACAAAATAGGCACGTGCTTTGTGTATTGATTTTTTTTTCAAATTTTCATGAATGCAGTTATGTGGAATATAATTGTGTGTATTGATATGCCTTATAAGGCTAGTTGTGTATTTTCCCAAAGGAAGATATTTAGTCATTTTCATTGTTATTGTGTATTTAAGACATAAAGCATGGATTTAAAACTCCAAGTTGGATAGTGTATAGGGTTTGTTGTTAATAGAAAATATACAAAAATAGGACCAAGGATTAAGTTAATGGTTTTTTTTTTTTTGGAATTTGGTTTATTATTTAGATTGTGAGCGTAGAAAGGAGAAAGGTTCAATAAAGCATTAGATTAAATAATTGGTTTATCAAATAAAATATCTAGCCTTTCCAAAATTGTCTTATAAGAGAATCCTTTAAGAAAAGCTCTAAGTTCCATTAGTCAAATTTATATGTGTGTGTGTGTGTGTGTGTGTGTGTGTGAAATAAAGCTCTAAGTTCCATTAGTCAAATTTATATATATATGTGTGTGTGTGTGTTAAATTAAATCATTTTAAACCTTATTAACAAATAAGATTTATAAATAGATGATTGTATGAACCATATAGATTTTCAAATAATCACTTAATATTACAAATATTTATTTAATTGAAATTTAGAATAGATACAATAAAATTTACATTTATATATAAAAGTTTATTTTATAAAATCATTTAATATTTTATACATATATTTAAAATTTTATTAAATAATAGAATTAATAAACAATATATGTATATACAAAATAAAAAATTATATATATATATATATATATATATAAATTAACTTCTATAGATAATAGTTATAAATTATAGTTTAGAACTTTAAAAGTGAAAATTATATATATAGAATGTTGTAAGAGGAAATGTTTTACCTTATTTTACTTATTATGATTCCATGATGGATATAAAGATGAAATAGACAATCTAAGTAAAATAATTTAAATTTTGTGAATTGTTTGAAAATAAAAATAAAAATAAAGTTGTGTATTAGAGAAATAAATTCCTCATACATGTTATAAATTAGTTTGAAATAAATTATTTTGAGGAACTTGATAGTTAATATAATGATTAGTTTAATATGGAAGAAGATAAAAAGGAAATTTTTAATTCTTCTAATTATACCAATAATTTCCAGCAATTTATATAAATGCATATTCATTTAGAAAAAATATTTATTTAAAATATTTTCTTTAAAACAAATAAATAAATAGATATAAATTGGCGTCATGAACTAATATACACATATATAATTAAAAATTAAACAATTCTTATTTATATAATACATACTTGTATATGAATACATGTACCTATATACATCATATATTTTAAAAGTGTTTTTTATTATTATAAAAATATGTTTTAATAAATATCAGATAAAAACTAAAATTAAAAGTTGAATCACATATAATAAAAGATTTAAAAGTTTAAGATATATATATATATATATAAACATTGGTAAACCCCATAAAAAAGATTTGAGCCATCCTCTTGCAACAAAATAAACAGTTGAAAAATCAATTAATATATTTATATTGCTGGAAACAAACACAATAAATATTTTAATATTTATATATTGAATCTTAAATATATATCTGCAATACAAATTTTTCCTTATAACGATTTATGAATAAAAACATACTGTCTGAAGCTGCTTGTGTCTCTGTAGCTCCTTGTATGTCGAAGAGCTTGCTTGCACAATAGATACTAAATTCAACCCTATAAAAAATATTTAAATCAAAGTGCAAATAGAAAGTTGAATTTGAGAATCACATATCTTTCCTGTAAAACTAAATTGCCCCTGAAATTTGAAGTGACCTGACCTTACCAAAGTCAGAAAAGGAGAGAAAATCAAAATGAAGCCAAAAAAAGAATGTTTGAAAATACAAATATTTCAGATTGAATTGGTGCAGTAAACATTTGTTATCAAAATTGAAGCTTTTTCACCTGTTTTGAATCGATGCAAATGTCCCACTCCAAAGATCGCGGATGGAGTTATCAAGTGACAGCTCAGTCTATTTATGTAAAATTTGGGCGGTGATAGGGTAGTTGAAGTGAATATATAACTGTGGATGCAACACTATGTAGGTAAGAACATAACTGCAGCCAAATCCAGACCACCTACAAGGCGATGGAAGATACTTTTCCTGACTGAGATTAGACGTGTGCATTGAAATCGACACCATTTGTTCTCAGTCACCTCCTCTGGGTGGAGTGAAACAAGATTTACGCAGGATTTTTTCATAATGAGATTGGACGTTAATTCGTGGTAACAATAAATGCATAATTAAATTTTGTCGTGGTCGTCAAATTGTATTGCAGTGATCGTCAAATAGTATTGTAGTGTGAGACAGGTTTTCCGAACATTCGTGCTAATAAAAGCCTATCGGCTAATTATCTGGCCATTCCCTCCACAGTCCACACAAATTTGCGTTGCAGCCTTGTTAACGAGAAGTAGTCAGATAAGTCCAACGTACTTCACTCCACAGGATAAGCAGTGAGAAACGCTGAAACAAATATGTGTGCTAGATATTGAGTCCCTGTCGTTTGCGGAAAACGAAGCTACATTTATAATGCGTTTGGGTGAAATATCATTATCTACAATTCGGCTGAGGGGAAGGTGGGAATCCTACCAAATCATATACTGCGCGTGCTCTAGGAATGGAGACATGACAACGACATAATTATTATATCTCTCTAACATTCTCGGTAATGCGTGTCCGCAATATTTCTCGGCCATTATGATTACAAAAAAATTCAGCTTAAAGAGCCGGCACCTTGTGATCGATTATGTGCAGGGGAACAGCTAACTACTCTTAAATATCTGCAATGAGGATTTCAAGAATTGGGTAGCCCTAACTGCAGTGAGTCTGATAAACATTTTTCATTGATCGATAAAGCTGACGCGTCACGCTTTCCAATATCACATGATGCTGATGTGATACGCTTTCCAATACCACAGGGAAGACTAGACCTTGTGACCTCTTCCCTACAATATGATGCTTTAGCAAATCGAGCTAAGATAATTAAATAAATATAATTATTAAGTCAACAAATAATTTAGATTGATTAATGTTTTGTCACAAATATAAATAGATAAATATAAAGATTTTAAATATATAAGATGTAGAGCAAGCTTTTGAATTCAATTGTGTATGCTTTTTGATCGATGTTTTGGAACACACTTAGTGATCCATCATCGGGAAGAGGAAAGTGGAAAACTCAAGGACTATAGAAAACTCATACCAACTAATATATAAGATGTTTAGATAATTTAAGGATTTGTTATTAGTTTTTGTAATATTATCGAAAATATGTGAATAGGGGAAAAAAGTGTAATTTTTAAAGGAGTGTGTATTGATAAGAAAAAGTTAAAATGAATGTTCTAAAAAAAGTCACAAGAAGAATGTTAAAAGTAGCATCAACTATAAGGAATCAAACAACCCCAAGGATTACATCACAAATCCCAAGATTAGGGTTTCCATTTCACCTCTATTTTTGGGAAAAAGGAGATCCTCGCTCACTCACACCACTCTCATCTACAAATCCAATGAATTATGGCATGCTAGATATACAAAGGGACATTGGATTGCTTCAAATTGGGGAGAGAAATTCAAATACAAGTTCTTACCAAGAGGTTTCTTCTAGGTAGAATGTCCCAACAACTAAGAGGAGTATATTCTAAATGGCGACCAATGGATCATGGATGATGTTGGCATATTGGTGACCAAATAGACCTCAAATTTTAACACACTCACAAGTGAAATCCAAGAAAATCTTATATGGATTCAACTCTACAAATTCATAAAAGAATATTAGGATTAGGATATCCTCAAGCAAATCAAAAAATTGCTAAGGTACTTCTATTACACTAATAACAACATCATTGAAAGTGGTTTGTAGGTCTATGCATAGATCTGCATTCAAAGAAACCTTTCTATGACCTTACCAAAATCCATCACCCTCAATGTGAAAGGTGACCCATGAAAACAACCAATCGAAATAGAAAAAATGTCCATCTTTTGTCTCAACTACAACTTGACAAGTCACCAAAAAAATTATTGTCTCAAAACTTTAGGAAGGGTTAAAGCATAATAGTGGTTTACAATTATATTGAGGAAGGAATTCTCTTCTTTTTTATTTCACCATATCAAGGGGTTCGACTGAACTTATAGGTTCAATCGAACACTATTATATGTTCGACCGAACCACTCAACTGCCCAATAAAATAAACATATTTTATAGGGTTCAGTCGAATCTGGGTTCGACCGAACCCCTTGAATTAGGGCAAATAAAAAAAAATAAGTCACTTTCACATGACTGTTCAGCGACGAACGTGAACAGAGGAGGATGGTGAACGTGAACAGCGAAGGCGGTGAACCCAGGGGAAAAACGTGCACCACATTTCTAAGTTCATCAACCTCTTGACCGAGCCATAGTGAGCAGCAGGTTGGTGATTGAAATTGTGTTTCAAATTGAATTTATTTTGAAAAAAATTTAAACCCTAAATGGAATGAAATGGTTAAAATTTATAGTAGATTTGAAATTAAGTCTATTGAAATTGAAATTGCATTTGCTTGAAAGTTTCTGAATCCTTTCAAGAACAACAAACTTAATTTCTATTATGCTTTGATGAATGTTCATACCATGTTTTAAAGCTCCAATTATGGCACGGGCAGGGAGTGTCGAATTTGACTTTGCAGTCCATTTGTTTGAAAGATTTTGCATGCCCATTTTAAAAAAAAATCAAAAAATTAACGTGTCTTGTCTATGCTTCCACATTTTGCATACATTTCTACCAAGGCACTACCAATTGCATTTGCTTGAATGTTTCTAAAGCCTTACTTTGTTAACAGATTTTTTTGAGGCATTATATCAAACAGTTCATGTGCCTTCCACATTTTGCATACGTGTCTACCAAGGCACTTGCAATTGTAACTACAACATCTGGTAAAATTCCCCCTTGATGATTTGATTGATGTCCATACCCTGTCCAAAGCTCCCATTTTGGCACAAGCAGGGGGAAGGTTGTGGAATTTGGCTTTACCATTGTCAATTGCATTTGCTTGAAAGTTTCTAAAGTCTTTTCAACAAACCCATTTGCAAAGATAACATGATATTATTTAAGTACAAGCTAAATCTTGCATTTGAAAGCTAAATTGAAACTAAAATTATATGTTTGAGGCAATGCATATAAGACACCCATACAAAATAGTACAAAAGAAAGAGAAAAAATGTAAAAAATGCACTTGTAACCTATACTTGAGAGCATTAAAATTTTGAAATTAAACATAAAGAATAATAGGATATATATATATATATATATATATATACACTCTTTCAAATCAGCATTGAATATTAGAGGATGAACTACATATTAGGATTTTTTTTTTAATATAAATCAGGTAAAACTTATTCCTTTGAGTAGATGAATAAACTCTATTAATATTTAATAGTAAGGTTGTAAATGAAAAATTATTGTGGTTACAAGATAAAAGAAAATAATACTAATAGGTAATATTTATATTAAGGAATGTCATCTCCAATAACATACTTAACACTAATAATTGGGTTATAATCACATTATGTATCATAAATACAAATATTAACATTGATGAAAATATTATATTATGGATAATAATTATAATAAAACATAATAAATTGAAACTTATTTCATATGAACATGCAAGGGAAATGTTAGTATGTATTATAAATAGTAATATTATTATTTAGAGTAAATTTTAATATTGCAATAATAGTATTTACCATTAATGTTATGAAATGATAATAATGTTGTTATATATCAGTAATATAAGTGTTGCAAGTGTTATTATCCATTATACAGTGCCCAATGTATAACAAACAAAACCATTCGCATTAAGAGAAAGCACTAATAAATATTTCTTTTATTGTTGGTTTTAGTGCATGACCTTAGAGAACCAAATAGCAATGTTGTTAAACATTAAAAATTGTCAATTTTGGAACAAATGACAATACCATTAATTGGAGTAAATGCTATTTTAAAGTTTAAATTTATATTTTAATTTTAGGGTAAATGCTTTTGGTTGAATTTATGAATTAGAAATAGAAATTTTGAAAGGGCCCCACCCTTTTACAAAGACCAATAAAGAAACAAAATATGATCAATCATATTGGCATGGAACAACAATAAGAAAAATATAGTTGTAAGTTAGAAAAATAACATCCAATTAGAAATACTCCACCAATAGTGGCAATGTATCTAATAAAGAGGGTCATTTTCCCAAAAACATTAGTAGATCTATCATTTCACAACTTGAATCCAAAATTCTTCAAGGAACTATATGACGAGGGAGCAAACCCGAGACACAGAATAACACTCACAAAATAAAGAAAAATATTTTATTCAAAAATATGGAACTCTTACATGTAGAGGATCTCAAATCCTCGAGCTCTGAGATACATGCAAATTACAGACTTACACAAAATTACCCAGATCCCCCTTTCGCAGCATGAGACTTCTTTCCCCCAAAAAGTTACTCAAAAATCAGAAACTAGCCCATAAATAGACCCATTTCGGTTTGGAACCAAAAACAACATTCGAGATAAGTGTTTTGGCGGTTTGGCGCCAAAATTACAATTTGAAATTCAAGTTTAAATTCACATTCGAAAATTAGCACATTTCTAAAATATGCATCAACTTCCGGCAGGCATAACTTTTAATCTGGCTGTCGGATCTTCAATGATAATACCTTTTCGGAAAGCTCTCAAGAAGACGATTTTCTACAAAGTAGGCCTTTGGTGGACTACTTTGGTGTTTCCACAAATTTTCAGGCCCATCCAGGACCGTTTAGTGCCTCAAACTAAGCTCGGAAGGTTTTTCAGAGCAAAAAGTAGAAACTGGAACTTGAATAACTTTCAAATCGTGAATGATCTTGACCTGATTCTTTCACCAGAGTGTGTATTTTTCCATCCTGAACCTTCCCATAAATTTATGTCTTCCCACGCCTTCAAATTCAAACCTGCTAAAAATAGCATTTGAGCAGAAAAAGCAGAACAACAGTTCTGAAAGTTAGAAACTCTTATTCGACGAAAAGGGTATCCAAAAATGCAAAAACATCTACAAAAAGAAAACAATAGGAACAAAAATGGAAATCATCTTTTTGGGTGATGCAAGATTGCCCTCACACCACTGGATGCTCCTGCATCAGACACCCAGGATAATTTGAAAAGTGACCCCGTCACGTCTCAGGTGATTGAGGAAAACCCAAATGGTCAACCTCTGCCTTAGACAGCCAGGATGAATCTTCGACAAGCCTTCCTCTCCACTTCACCAGATATTCTTCATATTGCCTATTTCTGGTACTCCTTCCCACACGGCTATCCAGGATTTCTTCAATCTGCTCCTTCTCTGAAGTAGGTGCTAGAGTGCCACACTGTTCTATTATTGGTACTTCCTCTACTCCACCTTCATGATACTCTGTCGAATTTGAAATATTAAACACAGGGGAAATATTGACTCCATCTGGCAACTCTACCTCATATGCATTCCCTGATTCATGCCTCTTCACAATTTTACAGGGACCGAACTTCTTCATCTTCAGTTTGTTATAGGTTCCCACTGGAAACCTTTCTTTCCTCAAGTGGACCATCACTTCATCACCAATCTGAAACTCCTTATACCTCCTCTTTTGATCTGCCTTAGCCTTATACTACATATTCATCTTGTTAATATGTTCTCTTACCTTCTCATGAATATTCTTGATGTGCTCTGCAAAGTCTTTAGCTTCGGCACTTGTCTTCTTCTCTTGGTCCATCTTTCTTAGTTCTAAAGCGGTCTGGGACTACCTCCATACAATCTGTAATGGTGATCTACGGTACTTCTCTTAATGAGAATTGTTGTAAAGAAAAATTTGCACAGGGGTAAGATCAAGTCCATCCCTTGGGTTTATCTCCTACCAAGCATCTCGATTGAGACGCGGACTTCTATTCTAGCCTTAGTGCGCTCATTGATGCGTGGATGGTGCAGGCGAACTTCAACTTCTGATTTTCAACTTCTTCCACAAGGTCCTCCAAAGTATCCAACAGAGATTTTGGTAATCCGCGATCACGAGGCCTATACTCTTTGGCCGAGACCATGTAGCCTCACCACCTCTTTGAAGAACAAATTCGGCCAATGGACTGTCATGGGTCTTCGGCATGGGATGAAATGTACCATCTTAGAAACCTATCAGCTTCTACAAATCTCTTGAATCATTCCCTCTTTGTGTCCTTGGCAAACCAAGAACAAAGTCCATACTTATATCCTCCCATGGCCTCTCTAGTACAGGTAAGGGCTGATACAACCCAGTATTTTGGCTCACCCCTTTAGCCATCTGACATGCCCTGCAACTCTGCACAAATTTTTTCACATCTTGTGATAACTGAGGCCAATAATAATGCTCACTAATAATGGCAATGGTCTTATCCCGACCAAAATATCATGCCATTCCTCCACTGTGCTTCTCCTTTATCAGGTTCTCCCTCATGGAACTCCTTGGGATACACAATTGGCTTCCCTTAAACAACATGCCATCTTGGATTATGAAATCCAGCCACTTCGTCCTGTCAACTGTAACAGGCTCCTTGCAAGCTTTCCAAGCTTCTGCAAAATCAGGATCTTCAGGGTACAATGTCTTGAGTTCATTGAACCCAACCACTTCAATCTGCATCTCTGTCAACAATGTTTGCCTCCTACTTAAGGCATCTGCAACCCTATTCAACTTGCCACTCCTATGCTTTAAAACAAAGGTATAACTCTACAAAAATTCTACCCATTTTCATATGCCTCTAATTTAATTTTCACGACTGCTTAGATATTGTAATGCTTGATGATCAGTAAACAAAAAAAATTCCTTTGGTAACAAATAATGTCTCCATTTCTTTAATGCTTGAACTATTGCATACAATTCTTGATCATATACAAAGTACTTTCTCTTTGCATCATTTAACTTTTCTTTGAAGAATAGGCAATGGAAGCACCTTCTTTGGCTCACTCAGCTGCTCCAATAAAACAGCCGGCATCACAATCCACTTTAAGCTTACCTTATTGAAATCGGGAGGGCTAAAGCTGGTTGCTCTGTCACCCTGCAGCTTCAACAAATCAAAACTCTTTGCTGCTCCGGTGCTCCTTGAACTCTTTTTCTATCCTCTCATTGTTTTACGTTAGGGGTGCACAAATGCTACTGAAATTTCTAATGAATTTTCTATAAAAACTAGCCAAACCATAGAAAGATCTCAACTCAGTAGCAGTTCTTGGGGTAGGCCATTCTAGAATAGCCTTCACCTTCTTTGGGTCCATCTTGAGACCTTCTGTTGAGACAACAAACCCCAAATACACTAACTCCTTCTTCACAAAACTACACTTCTTCAGATTAATCAACAATTTCTCTTCTCTCAACTTTTCAAAGACTCTACGAATATGCATCAAATGCTCACCCAGGAACTTACTGAATATTAAAATATCATCTAAGTACACAATAACAAAATTTCCCAAAAACTTTTTCAGTACCTCATTCATGAGCCGCATGAATGTGCTCGGTGCATTGGTTAGCCCAAAAGGCATGACTAACCACTCGTATAGGCCCTCCTTGGTCTTGAAGGCAGTCTTCCATTCATCACCCTCTCGAATCCGGATCTGGTGATATCCACTCTTTAGATCAATCTTCGTGAAGTACTATGCTCCACTCAAATAGTCCATCAGGTCATCCATCCTTGGCAAGGGAAATATGTACTTGATTGTTATCTTATTTATGGCTCGGGAGTCTGTACACATCCTCCACTCCCCATCCTTCTTTGGTGCTAATGCGCAGAAGTGCTGCACATGGAGCTCGAACTCTCTAGAATCAAGCCCTTTCTCAACAAATCCTAAACTTGTCTGTTCAACTCCTCATTTTCTACAGGAGTCATTCTATGAGCTGCCTTATTTGGCAAACTGGCTCCAGGAATCAAGTCAATCTGATGACTGATCTTCCTCATTGGTGGTAAACCCTCAGGTACATTATCAGAAATAAGCTCCTGAAACTCATCCAACAGTCCAGAAACTTCTTTGGCACCTTATCACTATCTTCCTTTTCCATTCTAGGAATCAATGCATAACACATATGCTCATGCTTCATTCCTTCTAAAAATTTCCTTCCATCAACAAAACAAATTCTAGCACTACTACATACCTTTTCTTCGTCCTTCTTCAGGGGTTTCAACTTATGGCGGACTCCATCCTTCATCAAGGAATAAGTGTTTGCATGGCCATCATGTACAGCTCGCCTATCAAACTACCACGGCCTCCCCAACAACATGTAACATGCATCCATGGGGATGATATCACAAAGTACCTCATCACGATAGCTTCTGATCTTGAACTTCACCAGGCACTGCTCATTGACCAGAACTTTGTGGTCTTTCTGCAACCAGGCAATCCGATGTGGATGTGGATGCCTTTCCTTTTTCAGCTTCAACTTCGTAACCATCTCTTCTGACACCAGATTATCAGTGCTCCCACTATCAATAATGACTTCACAGCATTTGTCTTCACATTTGCACCTTGTGCAAAATAAATTCTTCCTTTGTTTTGGCTCCTTCTCTTCAGTCACCAGGGCTCTTCTAACCACTAGGGCTTCTCCCCTTTCTGCATCATCTGAATGGTCGGACTGCGCCTTCTCATCTGCATGTGCAACCCTTCCACGACCTTCTAGCCTTTTGTCTGTCCTTCCTTGGTGTTGTGGACATTCATAGGCTCGATGCCCTTCTTCACCACAATGGAAACAAGTTCCTCTGAAACCACCTCTTCCAGGCCCTGGCCCAAATCTTCCTCGTCCTCTACCTCTTTGATCACCACTGTTTTGATCACGAGGGTGGTAGAAGTTGTAATGCCCGCCACGTACCCTAGAGGACACACGCTAATAAACTAAGGTGGAACAATTTTTTTTGAAAAGTACAACATTCACTTGAATGCAATTAGCATTAATATTAAGTTCTCTAGTCTAATTCATCTAGGGTTTGCAACAACATTACTTTTCACGCATCAAAAAATTAACATGTAACCTTTAAGAAACATTACAATAATCAAGAACTAACATCATTACAAAAATTGCATCAAAATATTCCATTTATTTGAATCATCAATAAAGTACAACCATAACATGTTTACATGGAAATAAAATTGATTCAATTCATTTAATTACAATACAATGCCAACTAGCTCTAGTCCATCATAATAGTGTTCTTCATCAGATACATCAATATACTTACATTTTAAATAAAGTTATCTCCCCAATTCCAGTGAGGTGTGAACATCAAACATGAAACATGATACATCAATGTGGTACAATACAAATACAAGTATAACAAATCTTGAAGGCTGGTACAATGTTGTAGTCCACAGATCAATAGAAGTCATCACAACACGCATAGGAGAAGGGAACCCAATGGAGATCGAAACACGTTCCACCCAACCATGTGGAACCCGAAGGCCCACCCCCCATACTAGGAGATAGCAAAGGTTCCCACCATCACTGACAAACATGCACAAGGCTAACATGATAAACAAGAACAAGAAGAACAACATCAACGATATTACACCACAGAAGGAAAAAGGTACAAGACAACATATGGTTGACATGACAATGTTTGAACAATCATGGAACAACAACAGTAATAGACAAAACACTTCTAGAGGCACAAAATCAACTAAGGGGATGTAAAGAACCAAGGGAGTACAAAGTTGTCGTAGGAGTGAGTGTCATCGCATAATTGCTATGGGTTACCCTGGCGTAACCTTCCTAGGCTACCGGACCCCCATCCTGGGTTACCCTAGCTACCTCTACCGGCCGCCGGACCCCCATAAAAATTATGCGAGACCAACTTACCTTCCAAATGGACCAGGCAATTGGTCTTTCCATTCCAGGCCTTCTCGACTCATCTCAAGCCTATACAAGCACTTGAGCCATGAGCGAGGCATTATCTTATCTTGATTAGTGTTTTATCTACCCAATTCCCCTTAAATAAATTAGTTAGATTATCATTTTATTATACTCTTAGTGAGTTACCCTGGCGCCCCTTTGTGTGCCGGACCCCCACTAAGAGCCACTCCCCTACTGACAACTAGGAAACCAAATAAATCAAGCACAAAGCCACTTGCACAATCACAAAACTCAAATCAAAGTCACATGGTGAGGCATAATTCCTTCCCACTCATAGATACCAAAGTACCAAACCCAATGATAATCTCACTGTGCAAGACTAACGACCATCTTAAAACAATATAGCTTCCAAATATCAAAATGTTTCAAATTTTCCAACAAGGGAACATTTCACCCTAGCCTCTAGAAGATACCCTAATGTTCACTTACACTAAGATCTTACAATACCCAAAACAATCCCAAACAATTCTTCATTCATGATCCTTCAAAACTTACACAAATCACTCAATGAGTACATAAAAGACCAAAGACGCCAACATTCCACTTTTCATGAAATACAAACTCCTTGTTAAATCTAGATTCATTACATCTTTCTTAATACATAATGTTCTTCTAGTTATTAATTAATTTACAATCATATAAGGTAACAAGACCACAAGCATAAGGACATCACATATATGAACTTATATATTTTTTTATTTTTACTTAAATATTTACTCACAAAATGCTCATAATATCCAATTGCATAAAAGCATAGGCAAAGTACATATATTTATTGGACTCCATAAACAATTTAATCAACCAAACCTTCTTCCTTTATATCTCAAGTTATTCAATTCTAGACAATTATTTTTCTATAATAACCAAAAATAGATTTTGCACACTTAATTTACCCTAAAAGTAATTTATCCTAAAAATAATTTAAAAGATTTATAAGCTTAAAGAGAATCATATACAATTATTTATACTATTCCTACCTACTTAGGATATTATTTACTTTTCCCTAGACATTTATTTACAAATATTTATTTACAGAAGATAATTTAAGGGGACCTATTCATACTAAATTTGGTTTTAAAGATTCCTTAAAAAAAATAAAGGAGAATATTCTCCCTTTACTTTATTTAAGGGATAGCTTAAATTAAAGACTACCACGTAGACTTCTCTTTCTTTCCTTAGACTTAAGGAGTTTAATATAGTTTACTTTATCTTAAAGATTGCGCTTGACAGTGAAGCATGGTAAGACTAAGACTAACCTCACATGTGCGTATGACTATTTCAGATTTCAAACATATAATGTGAAGACTACATATTAAGCACACTACGCACTACATACAGACCTAATAATACTATCAACCGGGCATGCATGGGACATTCGCTTATATTAACTGAAAAGCACAGAAAGAAGGGCGGCAGTTTATAAAAAAATTAAAAAAAATCAGAGATAAGGATTAAGTTATCAGTGTTTCATGGCGCGAACAAAACGGAAGATACAAGAAGTGAACTTCGCCTTCTCAAGAACTCTCAATGTTAAATAATGTTAAGGAAACTTCCCCTAGATTCAAGGATTTGAAGCCGATCAACATGCAGTCCATTTATCTATTTCCACAGTCGATCTGCTACAAAGGGAGAGTCTGAAAGACAGAGAGCTACGCCAGTGATTCAGGAAAACTTTGGCTTACAAGGTTTATCCAAACATATGCCTATAGTCACATAAGCCAGTGCAGAAGATCATGGGACCGGCAGCCATACAATGAATTCGTCCCAACTGTTTTGGTTAATGAATAGATGGGTGCATTAAAATAAAGCCTACACTGACATAGTCCACCGAGGTTGCTTAACAAGATTATCAAGTAAATTTATTTATCAGATGAATCCCCATCTAGAACAATAAGGGAAGGAAAACCATAAAGCCAAGGTCTCGACAAACTTGATATTCAACATCAGAGCATTTTGAGAATGATGGTGGGTAAGACTTAAGCAAGGAGTAGGCGCAGAGAGCATAGTCAAGTAGGCTAAATAAATGCATACTCTGTTCATAACTAAAGGAAATTACTCTCTCTCAGGCATTGATAAGGAAGGAAGAATAGGGAACAGAGGACAGGTAGCAGCCTAAACATGGTAGGTGACTGAGTATAGTGGCAGCGAGTACCCATGGGGTTGCCTCTAAAGGATAAGCATGGCACAATCTTTAAAAGAAAGACATTGAATGGAATATAATCTTGAACTGGTATAATCTAACTTATGAAGTTGCATTGACAGGAGATGAATCTATATCAAATACAACTTACAGGCATGGAAAATAAAAGAGGTACATACTTTGCAGACATTTCAGGAGAAAACGGTTGAGAGGTAATACATGCAAAAAGATAAAACAAGACACATACAGTTGATAAAAGTAAACCAAAGCCACAATATTCAGACATTCCACTAATTTACCATTTTTGTTTCAAAATAAAACAGGGTTTTAACAGAGGTAAAAAAAAGCAATGGAACCTGAAATATTTCGATTGATTACACTGAGTTAATGTCGGAGCTGGGTTTTCCAAACAATCTCTGTCAACAGCCTCAACAATTTCTTTATCCAAAAACCCCCAACTCCAAAGCCTCTGAAACCTTCTTACTCCCTACAGCCTATGTATAAAAAAAAAGCCATTCCCCATATTTTTAAGGCTTTTTGAACCCGTTTTCCAGAAAACTCCCCCTCCCGAAAAGCCCCTAAAAAAAAAAGGCCTTTACTTTTCAAAAATCTCAAACTAAAGAAGAAGATTCCCTGCTTTAATTTTATTCTTAGCCAGTAAATTTAATTTTGCAGTTGCATGCATTGGGTGCCTTCCATGCCTCCTTTTTAGGATAAAACTGACTGACTTAATTATTGACACATTAATTTCTTTCTATTTGTTGTTTTCTATTAATTGCAACTTCCAATTTAATATTTTATTTTATATTTTATCATTTTAATATATCCTTTAACGTTGAATTGTAAATACTTGTCATTTAAAAATCACCTTTTAATAATCTATTTTTCTTACTTCCACTTTGTATTAAATTTTCATATTATAATAATATTAGTTGTAAAAGCATTTATCTCAATATTTCTTTTAAATCATAAAATTTAATTTATTAGAATCAAGTGAATATTTATTAATAACGTACTTAATTAAATATTCAATTACATACATAATTTATTTAATTATACCAAGGTCTTAAGTTTCATTATTTTCAATCATAATGAGATAATCAAACGAACCACAATCATAAGCATAACTCCAAGAGACTTACTATCAAATATTACCAATTCAAATAGCGGAACAGAATACAAAGTGACATCAACAAAGGCAGACCAATTTGCACCCAAAAGTCAGTATGAGGTGTGGAGGGGCATTACAGAAGTTATCATTCCTCTGGCTTCGACTGGTACCCACATCTTAAATTTTCCTTTCATCCTCATTTCGGCTCCCAAAATATCTTCCACTACCCCTTTCGCTTTGACCTCCTCGACCTTTTTGCTTGTTGTCAAATCTTTTGTTCAACTTCTCCTCAACTTTCAAAGAAAACTGGTATGCATCCTCAATGGTGGTCATTCTGACCAGGCTTAGCTCCTCTTGAATGCTTGGTCGTAACCCATTAAGATAAAGGGCTACCTTCTCCTTGTTGGCCTCTGCATGGCCTATTCTAATGATCATCTTGTGAAAATATTCTGTGTATTCTTTCACAGATCTACTTCCTTGCTTCAACCCTTGCAATTTCCTAAACAGATCTAGCTCATAGTCTACTGGTATGAACTGCCTCTTCAGTTTCTCCACCATGTGATCCCAACTGCTGATCTTTCCTTTTCCTCTTTGATTTCTCTCCAACTGGACCTCTTTCCACCAAATATTGGCATGGCCCTTCAGCTTCGTTTTTGCAAACTTAACCCAATCTGGGTCCTCAACTTCTTCATACTCAAAATATTCTTGTAGCTCGTTGATCCAGTCGATCAACTTTTTCGGATTCAGACTTCCAGAATAACTGGGGACTTCTATTCTGGGTCTTTTTCCGATCTTCGAAATGGCTCTGATCAGCCGCATCTAATCTTGATCAATTGCTTATTCTTCCTCTTCTATGTCTGAATCTTCTACCTCTTCTTCATCATCGCTTTCTCCTCTCCTTCCCGGCTTTAACCCTCTTCTCATTTGTTCCTGCAATGCATCGATTTGTCTTCGAAGGGCTTTGAAACCCTCGACCACCAATGGATCTCTTCCACCAGCATTTATGCCACCTCTGCCACCTCTGGCACCACCATGCCTACTAGGGATCACTCTTGGAGGCGTCTTGAAGATTTTGAACCCACAACCACGGTCCTGGTGCAAACTGCCTCACGATCGATGATCTGTTCACACGCTCAAGAAAACCGGCTCTGATACCACCTGACAAGGGAGCAAACCCGAGACACAAAATAACACTCACAAAATAGAGAAAAATATTTTATTCACAAATATGGAACTCTTACATGCAGAGGATCTCAAATCCTCGAGCTCTGAGATACATGCAAATTACAGACTTACAAAAAATTACCCAGATCCCCCTTTCGCAGCATGCGAACTTCTTTCCCCCAAAAAGTTACTCAAAAATCAGAAACTAGCCCATAAATAGACCCATTTCGGTTTGGAACCAAGAACAACATTCGAGATAAGTGTTTTGGCGGTTTGGCGCCAAAATTACAATTTGAAATTCAAGTTTAAATTTACATTCGAAAATTAGCACATTTGTAAAATATGCACCAACTTCTAGCAGCCATAACTTTTAATCCAACTGCCGGATCTTCAATGATAATACCTTTTCGGAAAGCTCTCGAGAAAATGATTTTTTGCAAAGTAGGCCTTCAATGGACTACTTTGGTGTTTCTGCAAATTTTCAGGCCCATCCGGGACCGTTTAGTGCCCCAAACTGAGCTCGGAAGGTTTTTCAGAGCAAAAAGCAGAAATTGGAACTTGAATAACTTTCAAATCGTGAATGATCTTGACCTGATTCTTTCGCCAGAGTGTGTATTTTTCCATCCTAAACCTTCCCATAAATTTCTGTCTTCCCACGCCTTCAAATTCAAACCTGCTAAAAATAACAGTTGAGCAGAAAAAGCAGAACATCAGTTCTGAAAGTTGGAAACTCTTATTCGACAAAAAGGGTATCCAAAAATGCAAAAACATCTACAAAAAGAAAACAACGGGAACAAAAATGGAAATCATCTTTTTGGGTGATGCAAGATTGCCCTCACACCACTGGATGCTCCTGCATCACTATATCTTATTGTCAGTTCCTTATCCTTTTCCATGAATGAACCTAGTTTCAAGGTTTGTAATGGAGTGTCCATCTTTAGTTTCCAAACTTGAGACCAAAGGGAATAAAGGGTTCCTATAATCTTCTAAACTTGAACCTTCTTCATATTTTTAAATTATTAGAAGAAATACCAAGAGGTGAATGTTGCAATTGAAGAGAATGGTAGAGGCAATGAACTCCAACTAATACATTTGTAACATGATTCTTGTCTCTACCAATTTCTCCTCTAAATTTCTCTTGACAAGACCTTCTAAATTAGTCATGTCTACAAGAGGACCAACCATCCCTCGATTGTGCTCAAAGGGAGCCTCAACGAAATCCTAAGGTAAACAAGGCTCCATCTCATCCTTATGCATTTTGTTCAACCTTGCCTTCCTCTAAATTTCCTAAACCTATAAAATACATAGCTATCTAAACATGACAACATGGTGAAAACACAAGAAAATCCTATAGCATGACATGTTGAACCCAAATAACCAAATTCAAAAATAATTCAATCTATAAGTATAAATAGTTTGATAGTAGAAACTTTATACATATAAAAATATGATAAATGTGTGATTATTTTTCTTTCCAATCTATAAATTTTTGATGTACTTGGCTATATAATTGAGATGATTCTCTCATTTAATGTAATGATAAAATTTAGTATGTACATGAAAGAAATATTTTTGAGACATCAAGCTACCATTCTACATAACTCTCACATGGGAATAAGAATATTGTTTTATTTTAACTAAAAAAATTGTGTGTACTCTATCTTGAAAATTACTAATTTTAATTTTGAATTATATACTTATAATTTAAAATAAGAGCATCCTTTGTAACATGGAATAGATAGTTTAATGAATGAAATAAAATATTATGTTTTTATATTAAGAAAAATTTACAAATATATGGAACTCATACATTGAGAAATTGACTAAGATGTAACTCTGTATGAGATGCTCGAATAATTTTTATACCTTCTTTCAATAATTAACATTAGAAATTAATACTTGGCTCATATTGTATATACCCACCTCCCAATGGTCTTGGAATGGATGCATTTAGATGGAGAAGGATTTCAAAAGGCTCATGGTACTTGTGGACCCCTCAAAGGCATGATATAGAACACATGAAAGTTCTTTATTTATGAAATTTGGTCTTTAGTTGTTGGCTTCTAGTATGAATGTTATCTATAAGGTGGAATTCTTAGTTGAGACTCTCAATCTTCCATTGTTGGTTTCTAGTGTGATTATACAATGTGAGCCAAGTATTAATTTATAATGTTAATTATTGAAAGAAGGTTTTGTTTCATAAGAAGAGGTATGTTGACATATTCCAAGGCATGTTATTATCCACAATGCATGAAACTTCTTCACATTTGTACCAAGTTCTAAACGGGTACAAATCTGCCATTTCCATGGAGGAGATTGATGATTTAAAAAGAAAATATAGCATGCCATTTCTTTCTTGAGAAGTCATGTTTGCATTCATGATTTGCAACTTCCATCTTCATCCAAAAAGAAATTTGTTATCGTTATGTGCCCGATATTAACAAATCAAAACCTTCTTTTGAGCATGATCGCCAACACAAAGGTAAACGAGTGGAAACAGAAGAAAGCTCGATTAATGGCTTTTAGCATGTTGGTGGAAAATCTACATCTTTTTGAAAGTGGCTTCCCAGCTAATCAGTCTTGTGTTTAGTAAGGTTTTGTAATCTCCAGTGTTATGTATTCGGGTCACGGGTATATCTAGTATGATGTCTTCTTTTGGGTATTTTGGGTGCATAAGAGAATGTGCATATGTATTGATGTATTCAACCAATGTGCTTATGTAACATTGTAATCAGACAATTGGTCATTTGTACTGGGACCTCACTGGTCTTTTTGATATTTTGTAAAATTTGTTACTCGGACTACAACTGGGGGTTTTCTTGTTGGTTCTTTCCCGCCATTATGTCCGCCTGAACCAGCTATATGTAAAATATTATATATAAATAAAATTATAAGTGGTATCCCACTTTTTCTTTAAAAAAAAAGTTCTTGTAAATGTCCACATCTTTTTGCTTGACATGTGCAGTTGCTATTTTTCCTACAACAAGATTTTCTTTTATGCAAGGTCCCACTCACTCCAAGATTAGTACAAAAAAACTATACCCATAACACCTATAATGTAAGATGACCAAGGCTTAATACCAAATGAAAGAAAGTAGTGGTGTAAAAATATTCCTACACTAATAAATGGGATATTATATACTCAAGCACTAACAATACCTACAAGCCAATCATATGAATCATGTGATATTATATACTCAAGCACTAATAAATGGGATGTTTTGAAACTATACATTAAAAGTGGTTTATTGAAACCATGAGTGAAAATAATTCAACCACAATTTTTGTATTCCACTTTGATATATTCAAACCCATTAAAAGATTTCTTATGATTTTTCATAATGTTGGTCAATACTTTACTGTAAATATTCTATAGTCATGCTCTTAAATGTCATAAGAATATGTCATAAGAGGGTTTCATCTTATAAAGCTATAATGATATTATATGCTCTTAGAACATCTTAGACACCTCCCAAAGCATTCAACAAATGACAAATAACTACCAACACAAAGTGAGATGCCTCATTTCCTAATATGAGGACAAAATAATAAATCAAAATATTAGGATGCAAGGTTGACCCACCTTTCCCAATACTTGGCTAAGTTTATCATCTATTGAGGAGTGGATCCCAACAACAATTGTGCTTAGTGCTTACTACTAATCCAAGGAATACCTATTCATTTTTTCTTTATTGTATGCCTAATGACTCCTCATCTCAAGTTAAATTGTGGGAATGGATTTTTATGCCCTCCCTATGACTAAATGGCTACAAGGAGGTGAATATGATATGGTGGAAAAAACCAAGATACAAGTTGGTTTAGTTCTCATAAACTCTCTAAAAAATAATTGAATTCCTACATCCTAACTAGAAATACCATGAGGGGTTTAGATCCCATTTTAGACATAAAATATTCTTATAATCATCACTAGTTCACTTGGACAAACTAAAGAGATGGTGAACTAAGGGAAACTTAGTTGTATTGATAGATTTTACTTAGTTATTTCTCTTTACATTGTCCCCTCTCCACAAAACACCCTTATTTAAGTAGATTCTATTAAACTTATCTCACATATCACCTCCCAATTCTTTAAACTTTTCAAACTTGATCTTATTCCTCATACCTAATAATCTATCCTTCAAGCTCAAAACTTCCCACCTCAATCAAATTGATCACCTTGCTTCCCTAATATCCCTTTGGTTGATGTTCCTAGACCTCAACAAAATGGTAAGTGGATACAATTGTGGAATGATGCGATTAAATCTATTGCACACTACCTTACTATGATCTTACAATAAGAATATATGGTGGCTAGAAAGAGATCTAGAATTGAAAAAAAATATGGATCCAAATAGAAAAAAATAAACTTGTTTTGGCTTTAGCACTTACTAATAACTTTTCTACAATGAGTGGTTGCTTCCGTTGAAATAAAACTTAGAAGATTTGAACTTAATTGTGGTAGAGGATCTCAATTAAGAGATAGTCTACATTGGATGAAAGGATATAAGGTCCATACAAATTATTTTTTAGTTATCTTGAACATATTTACATTCTCAAGAGTGGATAATATCTATCGTTGATCAAGAGAGGTAGTTCCATGACAACTCTAATGATATTAAATCCATTTTCCTCCAACTTTACAAATAATTTTTAATTGATCTAGTTGAAGGAGATCCACTTCAAGATATAGTTGAGGAATTGATTGGCACTTGCATACCCAAAATAATTGGTCTCAAAAAATAGGCACATTTAGATAATTTATTCACCCTTGAGGAGGTTGATATTTCCTTGAAGGATTTGAATACTCAAAAAGTCTTCGAATAGATGGTTTAGCTACACAATTCCTTAAAACAATATGTCCATTCATCAAGGAGGACTCTATGAGGTATAAAAAGTAGCTTTATCAAAGGGATCCATCATTTAAATTCTATTAATCAAGGGTTGATTAATTAATTCCTAAAGGAAAAAAAAAAAAAATTATCTGAGGGTGGATACTAATTACTCTCCTTAATACCTCCTACAAGATTGTGGCTAAATCCATAGCTAAAATAATTGAACAGATGACACAAGAAATTGTAAGACTAAAAAAAACTATATTTATATAAGAGGGAGATTTAAATTATAAAACTTGAATCTTTTTAAGGTATCTCATTAGATTCTACTTACTCTAACTTAAATTTAAAAAACAACATTAAAATCCACAAAACAAATTTCAAAGACATAATAAATTATTACAATATTATTTAAAAATCTAATTGGAATGAACATATTATAGTAATAAATATTCAAATTTTAAATCTATGAAAATATATATAACCAAATGATCCTTAGTAATAGAATTGATAGAATGTTTGTATTAATTGTAGAGGGAGCCTTAATATCATTGAGTATTGTTAATACTCTTATCAATATATTCATATCGATAGTTACGTTAATACTAATGTTAGCATACTTAACCTTATTAATGATCATCGATAATTGGATAGCATTTTTGGCAAAACCTTTTATAGGTGTTGAAATATGAGAGGAAAATAAATAAATAAATGCAAACCATATAATTATTCATGTTGTTATTACCATCAAAAGTTACATATTTAGTACTTTAAATGCCATCATTGGGTCATGAGGAACTATCCTAATAATCATAATACCATATTGACCTTACTATCAACAAGAAATAGAAGTAGGAACAACTCATTGTGGGTTACGATGACATAACCATTATAATGAGAATATTATTAGTGTAACCATTAAATTGTGATACTTGCAAATTTAATATTTAAAGTATAGTTAATAGTGAGAGATGCATTAATAATAGTATCGCATTAGCAAGTTAAACCAACAAATTAATTAAAGAAAGGATGTTAATTCTATTGGAGATGGTTATTGTTGCATCATAAACGCTTAAAGCATTAATTAGCGTAATTAAAGGATTCAAAAAAAAAAATTATTGGGTTTTTCTAGTGAAAAATTATGGGCATAACAATTATATATTTTTTAACATATATAAAATGTATGGTTGGATTAGTGAGATATTTATAACAAGTATGCAATATGAAGTCAAACTTTATTAGATTTGATTCTTAATAAATTAGTTTTAACGATTCAATTTATAGCTTTATGCAATCTATAAGTTTAAATAGTTTGATGATATCTAAACTTTATACATATAAAAATATGATAAATGTCTGATTATTTTGCTTTCCAATCTATAATTTTTTGATGTTCTTGGTTATATAATTGAGATGATTCACTCATAATGTAATGATAAAATTCATCCTCATATGGAGGATTTTATATTATCTTCCATTAAATTCATCCTCTTTATGAGATTCTTATGGAATATTGATATTCTAGTGTGAATTCTTAATTTTAGACATATCTTAACTAGATAAATTTAGGTTCAATGAAGGCAATAGAACTTTTTTTTCACTTACATAATCCTATTTTGAAGTTCATTTATGTTAACAACTATTAGATTAAATATTTTTATGCCCAATTATTTTCAAATAATTTTACACTAATCTTTGTTTTATTATTCTTTCTTTCATCGCTTCATTTAAAATTTGAACCATTTAAGGATGCTATGTTATAGATTATAGTTGTCTTCCAATTCTTTTTAAATTGTTAATGGTATGAAAATATTATTGATGAGTAGATGAATTATTACAACTATTTTAGATTTGTATTCCCTTTATCTAGATATAATATTTACCAAAGTCTCAATGCTCTTTTAGGTGTACTGTATATATATAACATGGAAAATGCAGATCATGTTCCACCTGCGCCAGATTCTTTGTTTGCAAATACCACTAATAAGATTAAAAAATTGAGAGATTCATTAGCACAGGGTGCAAACCTGGGGATATATAGTGAACCATGCATGTTAATATTGCATAGTCTAGAAAAACTAAAAGATGAACTTGAGATGACTAGTGCATATTCCCCAGATAGAGTAGCTGCTATTCTTTCCCGCATGTGGGAAGAAGTACATGGTAACGTTCCCCTTAAGCAAATACAAGATAGTGTGACCAAAGAAATGATAAAAGCCACTTGTTTTCCATTTTATCAAAATGTGTGTAAGGTTAGGGGATACCAGGTCACTAGATGTGTCAATCATGCTATGGCCTCATTGATCTACCCATGATTTCTCACAGCACATGGTCTATACCCAAACAATGACCAGATTCCATTGTATTTTGTTTAGCAATTGTATGTTGAGGTCCATTTGGGCCTCAAAGTGAACTACCTGGACATTCCACCATATGTTGGTCAGGGGCGTGGCAGGATTGTTGATAGGCCCACCTATCGTTGAGCAGATAGACCACCCCCAGTGTTTAGGGTATTGGTTGGTTAGAGGTCTCCTGCTCTCACCCCAGCTCTAGCCCCCATAGCAAATGAGGTTGTCGTTGCTTCCCAAAAGGAAGCAATTGACATTGTAGGTGACATTGCGGCTGCCACCACTAGGATATATGATGATCATGTAGGTCAGTATTTGATGTCCAAACATCCCTGATCCACGCCATTTTTAGCACAATGGACCACCATGGATCCTTTTATAGTGGTCGACATCCCTACTCCTACACAGCTTGATGCACTTACAGGAGATATGGAACGCATGACTTTGCATTGTTTGGCTGAGGCCCTGTTGGAGGCATATGCCCACATTGCATTAGATAATGGGATCAGTATAGAGCATGTTAGAGATCATTTGAGATGCAGAGGTCATTCAGTTCCAAGATCCCATCACTCTCAGCCCAGCACTAGTGCACGTCAGGATCCACCTACAGATCATTCGAAAGTTGCACATACTATTGGTTTTACTGATATGTTGATTGGTTTTGGTTCATCATCGCTAATGCCATCTCACCTTCATAGTCCTCTACATTCATCATTTATGGCACAACATGGGATAAATTAGTTGGATGCGGATGTTGATTCATCACTTGACCATGTGGTGGATATGGTGGAGGCAGCCCTTGCAGAGGACTTAGGTCATCCGATTTCAGATGATGTGCATGTATGTGTGCATGTGTATGTTTCAATTCTTTTTTCATTATTTTTAATTTTTTTTTAACTAGATATTCATGTAAGTTGATATATATGTATATATATTGTTACAGGTGGACATACCTCATATCACTCCTAGCCTTGGTCCAGATCATGTGCATGATCGACGTGACTCTATGGATGAATTTGCTACTAGTGGACATGTGAGTTTTACATTTTTATATAATCACACATGTATATGTACATGCAATACTTATGTATGCATAGATCTAGATTGATATTTAAAAATACAAGTTCATTTAAAAATAACTTTCATAAAATTTATTTAATATAAATTATATGTATTTAACACATCTTGTACACAATTTTATTTGTAGGGCTCGACACATCCATCAGAGCAAGACCGTTCTCATTCAGATGGTCGTTCCACTAGGAGTAGACATTCATATTAGGCCCTGCACACTAGACTTATGATCTTTACTACATGTATTTGCTATATGATGATCTTTAGTATTCGAGATTTGATGATCTCTAACTTACATTTGCTTATATGATATACATACATTTGTTTATTTGTTGATCTTTAGTATTCGACATTTGATGATCTTTAATTTACATTTTGCTTATATGATATGTACATATATTTTCTTATATGATATATACATACATTTGCCTCTTTGCTTATAATATGTGCTATGTTTATACATTGAATCCCTTTACATGTATGTACATGTGTTTGCTTATGGTTTAAACATGTTTACACATAATATATGTATGCATTTACTTTAAATATTCAATATACATACATGTTTTCTTATTTTATGATCTCTTACATAACTTACATTTCCTTATATTCAGTATACATTTGATCTCTATTAGAATTTTAAGGAAATCAATTCCACTTTATAAATTTTAAGTTCATTCATGTTGATCACAATAAAAAAATTAAATTAAATGACTTAAGCAACATGAACCATTGAGTTGAGAACAAGATATAATCTTTTTTACAAGTAACTTGAAATTCAATTCAAATATAATTAACAAAATTCAATTCAAATTATACCTCTAGATTATACATTTTTGACAAGTAACTTGAAATTCAATTCAAATATAATTAAGAAAATTTAATTCAAATTATACCTCTATTATACATTTTTGACAAGTAACTTGAAATTCAATTCAAATTATACCTCTAATATACATTTTTGACACTTTAACAAAATTCTAAAATTACTAGATATGTTGTGCATACCTATGAATTAAATAACAACAAACTCCACAATGAAATAACTTGTTTGTTTACTACTTGATTCATTTAAACTAGGATCTAGTTATTCCATGTACACTAGAATAATTTTTTCCCATCCCATATGCATATAAATAGAAGCTTATTTTTCATTATTCTAGATATCAAATTGCAAGATTAATTCTCATTTATATCACTTGGAGCGCAGATTTTGGAGAAGTTTTTGCACATTTATCAAGGAAGCAAATATTGGAGCTCGACAACTTTTCATTTTTATCAATCATGGAAAAATTTGGAGGAGAATTTAACTAAGTTGGTAGAGGACTTGTTTTGAGTCATCTTTAAGTTGAAGAAGAAAATGGAACAACAAAGAAAAATAAAAAATGCATCTCAACGAAAATTGTCAAAAGAAGAAGAACAAAAGAGGCGTGAACAAAACTTGGAAAATTATCATAGAAAGAAAAAAAATACATGTTTGTTTCTTCTCTCTCTCACTCTCAAGTGTGTGTTTAGGACTTTTACTTTGAAAAAACATGAGTATTCATTTGATGGGATGAAATCCATAATGTGCATTACTCCACCCAATAATTTGGTTAGTACACCTAAACATAAATTTGTATGTGCATACATTTTACATTGGCTTTCTTATTAAAATTAGAAATGTTTAATGTATGGCCATTTTTCAACTTACAATACCCCAACTTAAAATGTACTCTTAAACTAAAATATTGTACATTAAATCCTTCCCTACAAACCTTACACTTATCTTTTACCAATACCTTTGTTTAATTTTTTTGTCATCACATTATCATTGTTGAGTATTGCATCTACACAATTTTCTCTTTACTTTGTTCATGAAGAAAATGATAGTGTACTTCAATACATGCTTAGTTCTCCAATGAAACCTTAAATTTTGTGTCCCTCACTATGCCACTTTGATTTTCATAATTTTTTCAACCACATTAATTATTTTATGTCTTTGCAAATTCCTATATATTCTAACTTTGCACTTTGAAAGAAACCATTATTTTTTCTTAATTATTCATGAAACTACACCTTTATGAACAATGAAGCAGCATTCTAATGTTGATATTTGGTAATCAATATCCCCTATCCAATCTTCATTGCAACATCTAATTAGCTTAAGATTTTTCTAAACTCCCATTGAATTTAATCTAATGATCAATAGTTCCTTAAAAATATTTTTTAAATATTTTAATAAATGCCCAATTCTAAGCTCTGGAATTATTTGAAAATTAGAACTCAAATTATACTTAAAGCCAATGCAATGTCAAGTTTTCTAGAGACTAACACATGTATACATCAAAACTCAAGCTATATGGTGCCAAGGAATAATAGTTATATGATATATTATTCTTTTTATGTCTTAACACACATTTGTTTTGAAGGTTTCTTACCATCATTTATTGGAGTAGGTCTATTAGTTTACAATTATCCATCTTGAAGTTTTTGTAAGATTTCACTGTGGAGATATACATCCAAGACCAAGAAATCATAATTGAAAGAATAGGAGAGATTTATTGTCCTTGCACATATGTCTCATTTTTCTTGGACAATATAAAGACTCCCCTTTACATTTTTTGTTTCTTTGTTTCCTTTTCATTTTTATTAGGTCTTGTTTTTATATTATCTTTCTTTTCTTCTTCATTTTGAACTTATTTTGTGCTTTTTCAAACTTTCAAGTTTTATTGCACTTGAATGACTATAAGTACTTTTAAATGTCCTCAAGTCATCTTGGCCATGCAAGTTGCAATGTTTATCTGATCCTTGACTCCAATTCCTTAAGCCAATTCTTTTTGTTTCAATATTTGTGTTTGGTTTTAGTCAAGATTATTTGGGTTGTGTTTTATGTCCCATAAATTTTTAACTTTTTTCATCTTAGCATGATATTGGAAATTTATTTGAAACCTTGAAACATCTTATAGCCCAACTTTGTTGGGGTTCTTTGGATCACCTTGTTATACTCTAAGGGTTTCCTTTGCTATATCACTAGCCTAAAATTTCTAAGTCACTTGTATGCATAATCCTCAAACTTTGATGCTTGGCATGGAATTTGACCTATGTGTATCTTATCCTTGGCTATGCATTTATGGATTTTTTTTCATACATGTGCATGTAGTTGTTTTGTGTCTTTGGTCTTTTCTTTTCATCACTTCAATGTTCTCATTATTTTTATGTTTTATGCTCTAGGGATTCCTCAAGCTGGATTTGATCCAAATCTAGATATTGGATTAAACGAACCCGTTGAAGAACACATGGACCTTGAAGTTAGGGAGGAGACCCGAGTTCAAACAATGCTTGTTGGAGAGGGGTCAAGATCACTTGCTTCTACTAGTATGGATGAGAATATAAAACTAGCAGAAACTTCTCTCACTTATAACATCATGTCTTATGAGTTTGTTTGCTTGCATACATAAACTTCACTTATATAACATCATCTCTCACTTTTTTTTGCAAAATATTTTGTGACATATAGGAAGGGCTCAACAAGCAGGAAGTTTTTATGCTCAAGTCGAGCCAAATCTAGACATTGGGTCAAATGAATCTGCTCAAGAACGCATGGTCCTTGAAGATAGGGAGGAGGCACAAGTTCAAACAATGCATGTTGGAGAGGGATCAGGATCACTTCCTCCTACTAGTATGGATGAGCATATAAAACTAGCTGAGAAGGTGACAAAACAAATTTCTCATAGAAATTTAGATCATTTACTTGAAATGGATATGGAGAAACTGAAGCCTTATAATAAGAGAAAGAGGTCAATGACTAAATGTAAATGGAATGATCAATCATCATTTCAATCATCTTGATACACTTGCAATTGTTATCGCGTTTACTTCTTTGTGATGAGCTCAAAGAGTCATTACAATTGTTGGGTGTACATTCGGCATCAAATAAGAAGAAACACATGGGATTACAAAAGGATATTGTTCAAAATGTTAAAAAGGGTTTAGATTCCATTGGGAAAGGATCTCGATCAGTGGACAAGGCCACTACAAGAACAGTGATGTTGACATCTATTATACATCAAGATATTTGCAAGAAAAAGAAAAATGGTTGCACTTTCAACTGAAATTGGTTATAGTAGAACCACATTGATAAAATATGAGAAAAAGAGGAAGTTTTTGGATGAGAGTTTAGAAGGAAATTGGGAAATTATGTGTAGAGCTCCCCGTTCTAAAAGGATTGAAGATGATGTTAGAAACTTGGTCTCAGGTTTTTGGCATGATTAGACTCGTCCATCATCAAAATACTAGAGATGTTATGAGACACAGGATTGGACATAGTATTTATGAAAATCATATCAAACATTGGCTAGACATAACACAATTTGAGATGTATATGAACTTTTGTAATGCATATCCTCATATAAAGATTGGGCAAACAATGTTTCAAAGGTTAAAAAATACTATTATGTGAAGATAAACAAGTTTTTGGAAAACTTCTTGTTGTGCAGCTATCATATTGAATTTGATCTCTACTATCAGGTGTTTCGAAAGATGAGGGAAGAAAGATGTGGGCTTCAAAATGTACCTCCTAAACATACAAGTTTGTTCATAAAGTCTATATTATGTGATCATGAAAATGGACCTAAAATAAACTACATAAAAGGAATTTGTGATACGTGGAATTTGAAACAAATTTCCTTCAAAAAATTCGAGGATCTTGACCCTAACAAGGTAAAATTGCAAGAGGTAAGTATTATTTTTATAGAGTTTATTTGTTTCAATTTCTCATAGATCAAGTTATTTGAATTCTCTTTGATGTAATGTTTCATTGATCAAGTGTGGTTTATTAGTTATTCACATATTTTACTGACACAGGTACAAGTATGTAAAGTTGCAAACAAATTTTGGGAAAGAATCCACAAGGTTGATCTATGTAGAAGAGGAAATTCCCATTGAAAAATTTATGGAGGATTTTCAAAATTTGATACGACCATACATACATCATTCATTTTTTGCTAAGTGGCAAACTGAATTCGGCTTATTGAGATACTTTCCATATGAAACGGAGTTCTACTCGATGGTTGACTTACTAGAAAATTACTCCTTTGTACATCAAGGAGATTGATCAAAGTATTACTTTTCAAAGTAGATCACTATTGGTTCATGTATATTTATGCTCGACATGCCGCAGTGATTAGAATTGGATGGTGTTGAAGTACAGTTGAAGAACAAGCCATTAAGAAAGAATATCACTTTTATATTAGTGATGATAAAAAGAGCATGACACTTTTTGTCCAACATTGCTTTAGAATATTTTTTTGAGAATTTGAGAAGCGAGTGTAAAATTTGAAAATCATTTTGTATAATTCTAGGATGGATGTGCGGCACAATTCAAATCTTCACGGCCATTCTATGCACTTTGTAGATATCATAAAATATACAAAATACCACATGTTTGGAGTTTTTTTGAGAGTGGGCATGGAAAGGGTGAGCATGATGGAGCATTGGCTTGCATCAAATGAGCTTTAAGAAAGCATCAAATGAGTTATCCAAAAGATCGTCTACACAATGCACATGATGTTGTTGAATGGTGCAAGAAACACTTTGCATCAAATGTGGTCGGCACATCTTCAAGAACAAACTGACACATTCCACATGAGTGTTTTGGGAGATATCAGATATGTATTAATTACATTAAATCAAAAATTTGAATTTATTTAAAGTTAAAATATATATATATACATATTTGTTCACATAAGTTTTTTGTTCTACATATGTATCTAGGTGTGGATAGAAGATCGATGCATGGATGCAAGAGGGTAGAAAAAACAAGATCTTTGCATTGTGTTAGGAGTTCAGATAGTCCCCATGGATGGATATTAGACACAAGGGGATTACTCTTGTTTTTGCACTGAGTGCATTGAGGGAAACTCTGATTATGCATGCAACAATCAAGAACTTGGATATGTTGCTAAATGGGATACAGTGCCACTACTTGTTTCAGAAACATATGATGAAGACGAGGAAGAAAGATTTGAAGGCATTCCTTTGATTTCAATTAATTATGACCATATTTCAGGATTGGTTAGAAAAGGTACACGTGTAAGTTTTTAATTTAAGTTTTATTATATATATCTAGTTAACGATCTTTAGAGACAAATTTATAAATTTTTTAGATTTTTTTGTGTAAATTTGGTGTATAGGAGATGTTTTTGCAGTCATAGTAGAGCCTGAAAACATTGAAGGTGT
>VDFB02058242.1:65145299-65229855 GCA_007258455.2 Sequoia sempervirens
CCCATGCTCCCTTTCTCTCCCACTCCCTCCATATCTCTCTCTCAAGTCAATAGTAATATACTTTTAACATTATAATAATAATATATATAGTTTTTAATTATATACTTTTAATATTATAATAATAGTTATATATTATAATAATAATATAATTATTAAAATATATTGCAATAATAAGTATATTATTTATTATAATTTAAAAAGAATATAATTTATATTTATATTAATATTAAATATTATTTTTTAATAGAGGGGGTTTGACCGAACATGATTAGCACGTTCGACCGAACCCCATTTGAATCTATTTTTTTATTGTATGTTAAATGGGTTCGGTCGAACAATAGTTCGGTCGAACCCCAATTGAACTAAACATTTAATTTATGTTCGACCGAACAATGGTTCAACTGAACAATGGTTCGACCGAACAATGGTTCAACCGAACCCCCTCATTTTCACCCACATCCTCTCAGGCCCCAAAATTGCTTAGAATTTTGCACTTCAAAGCTTGATTTGAGAATTAAAATGGAGGAGATCTCAGAAACCCAACTGGTATCAGGTTGCCCTCAAAACGAGCTATCCAACGAATATAATTTTAAATGTTTTGATTATATTATCTATTTTTTTTTTAAGTTTTATTAAATATAGGTTTTTCACCGAAAATAAAACTCTTTGTTCTGCATATGTGGAAAAATAGAATATTATCAAAAAAAATTGAAAAATATGAGTGCACCAGATATTGGAGTCCTTGATCCAAGAAAAAAAAAGGAATTTTGATACATACAATAAAAGTTATGTGTTATACGATCGCGTTATGTCTGAATTGTAATTGATTTGACTTTGAAACTTGATTAAAGAAAAAATATTCAATAAAAAACTATCTAACCAAGACGAAGCACTAGATATCAGAGTTACAAATCTAAATTCAAAAGAATTAAAATATTATCTTTTGAGGAAAAAAAGTTATGAGTTATACGGTGCGTCACTTTTTAAAATGCTATTTTTTGGAAAAAACCAATTTTTGTGGGAGATGTAAAAAGAAGTGCAACCTGATTCCAAAAATTTTAAAAAATATATTTTTAGAATCTACAGACAAAATGTGACGAGACTCTTGTTTGCATCATCTTCAAATTCCTCACGGTTTAACCGCTATAGGTGCCCGAATGTGAATATTTAGTTAAAAAAAAAAATCAGTGTCCAGTTTGGAAAAAATTGTAAACTACTATTGTGGGATCACCCGGGAAAAGTTTCAAAATTGATTGGAAAATACAAGACCTTGGATCTTGTACCCAATTCTACCTAACAACCACAAAATATGTGGATTTAGAATACGATTAAACTGAAATGTCGAACACAATCAACAATTCTCCATCTAGTGTTAGCCATTTCACTCATAGTGTAGAAAGTAGTCATGAATGCCCCAAAATCTTCCCCTCTAGACCTAACTTTGGGATCTTGAAAGAGAAAGGATTCATCAGCAACCTAGACCTATAACCAAGAGAAATATGGCCAACTTTGGAAAATGACAACACTCTAGTCTCCACCAAATTCTACACCATCTCCCAATTAGAATCAATGAAATCAAAAGCCAATGTTGGCCTAAAAAAAGATGGGGGGAATTTGTAAATGAAAAAATATAGGAAAAAATCAAGGTTAGGTCACCATCCACTTTGAAAATCGACATGATTACTCAAAGGGGGGAAATCCCATCATAAGCATAATGAGGATCCTTACCTAGAATGTTGGGGAGCTTAATGCCCCTAGCAAAAGTTGCTTAGTCAAGCATCAACTTAACTTGCAGAAACTAAACATCATTCTTCTCTAAGAAATAAAATTCAAAAAAGTAGAAGTTGAGGTACTCACTAAAAAAAATACATGAATGGAAAATTTTATTTGCCTAATCAAAAGGGGCCTCTAGAGGTCTAGGAATTCTTTGTGTATAAACTCACTTAGTATTGATTTAATCAACTTTGGTTCTAATCAGCAACTATGTGATGTTCACAACACATCTTTCAATCTAAATTTGTACCTTGTCAACATCTATGGCCTTATAGACCATATCCTTAAAAGAAATCTTTAGAACCTAATATCTTGAATTCTAGAAAATATAAAGGATGACAATTTTATTATATTCAAGGAATTCAATAAAATGTCTAGTGTGAGCGACAATTAAAGTAACATTTTAAGAGTAAACCATTCCCAAGTAGATTTCACTAAATTCATCTATCATAATAGCATTTTTTATGCAATTCCAAAAAGTGAATCCATTATCTGCTCTAGTTAGTCATCGAAGAGGATTCAACAAACCCCAAATGCCCATTTAGATTTAAGAATATATATTTCAAAGATTAAAATTTGCTTGATCTTACCAAGCAATGGTGGGATGAGACACCTAATCCTTCAAGCACAAAAATGTATTTATCTTTAAGAATATTTGAGCCCTTAAGGCCATTCTTAAGAAGTAGATTGGAACCACTAACTTGAGTTTTAGACTCTTAAGGAAAAAAAAGTGCAATAAAGGTTCTTGCAAAGTAATGATCGAATAGGGGGAGAGAAAGAGAGAGGAGAGAGAGAGAGAGAGAGAGAGAGAGAGAGAGAGAGAGAGAGAGAGAGAGATTGTCACTTCTTGGAAGATGAAGAGGACCAATACAAAATACTTCCTAAATATTATTAATGAAAAAATAGTAATATTTGTGGAGAGATCAACCAAAGAGAATGAAAGGTTATTGTCTCTCCAAGAAACAAAGAGAAACAACACAAAAATCCCAAAATCTATGAGAAAACAAGAGATTATAGCTTCACAAAATAGAAGGAATTTATTGAAGATTTTAAACAAGCTTTGTTTAAAACCTAGAAATTGCTAATAAAGTGCCCTAAGCGTAAAATAAACTTTGAGAATACTTTGAAAATAAGAAAAACAAACAAAATAATAGTGCAAAGAGGAGAATCCTACAAATAATCAATAGACTCAAAGAATAAAAAAAACTCACCAAGTGGGGGCATACATCGATGACATCTTTGGAAAAAATTTCATGGAGTGATTTTCCTTTCTTCTTGTGATGTGTCCTTTTTTTGGTGGTTTCATTGGGTTTTATGTCATCCAAGAGTGTACAATCTACTGCCATGGCATGATGCAAACAAGGCATCCCATGGGCAATGATCTGACACTTTTGACTTGTCCTCTCTTAGAGGCATTAGGCACAATGCTCCCTAAGAGGAAAACTATTACATGAACAAAGCAAAATCCCCTTTAACAAAAATATATTTTTACATGATATTCAAAATCATTTACAAAAGCATTTACATTTTGGTGCCTTATCGAAGTTGTCAGGAGGATAGCTTTGATATGGTATGAGAGGCTAATATGATTCTCTCATTTTCCACCTCATTGGGACAACTCACCTAGTGGATAGATTGAGGTTCCACAACACCAGAGTGAGCATACACATATTTTGGGACAACTCACCTAGTGGACAGACGAAGGTTCCACTACCCTAGAGTGAGCAGCATATGTTATGGACAAATAGCCACTACCTCACATCATGTTGAACTGGTTGTGCTTGATCCTTTCTTTTTGTTTATTTTTCTTGGCCTTTGACAGGGTATGATCATGTATCTCTGTTATTGCTTCATACTTAAGTGTCTTGGATGTCTACTTTAGTGTGAGTTTTACATGGGGTCATCCTTACTTGGTTTGATAATTGACCTTAAAGTTGAATTAGTGGTGTCTTGGAGTGGTGTTGTAATGTGTTGTACACATTCACACTATTTTAGGACCTTTATTTAACTAAAACATGCCTTAATTGATCCTTTACAAAGGTGTTGTAAAGTGTTGTAACACACTTTCACACTATTCTAGGACCTTTATTTAACTAAAACATGCCTTAATTGATCCTTTACAAAGGTTTTGTAAAGTTTTGTAACACACTTTCACACTTTTCTAGGATTTATTTGCTTAATTAAGCCTAATGGGCCCCTTTTCAATAAAAATATACATATAATGTGTACCTTTTTTAAGTGTTGTAAAGTGTTTTAAATCACTTTCACACTTATTTAGGTGGTCTTAATTAAGTGTGGTTAATTAGAGTTATTAACCCCCTTTTGATTCAAATTTAGGCCTTAATTTTGGCACCTCCCGAAGATCTATCTTAACAATCATAATTTAAATAACAAATTATTTCATTGGGAAAATTTTGGTCCTGGTAATTTGAGCCAAGACCCATTCACCCTTGATGGCAAATGGGTCCTCCTTAACAGTACCCCCCTTTCTCAGTTGATCTAGAATGGGTTTTGAGCCTTCTTTCATTCCCCCGAAGCTTGGTCCTAGAAACTTAGCCAGGACCCATTTGACCAAGGTGGTGAATGGGTCCTCCCTTAATGAGACCCCCCTTTTTGAATTTCATTCTAGCGGGAATTTAATTATCTTTCTTCCCAGATCTGGTGTCGGCCTTAATTCTTTGAATTTTGGGGTTAATCTCCTAATTTAGTATAAATAAGGGGTTAATCCACATAGTTTCACCTAAGATTTTCAAAAGAGAATCCTAATACTTTACAAGAGCATTATAGAGCATTTCAAGAGCATTCATATGACATTTCAAGGCAGATTTCAAGTGTTTATTGCAGCAATTCAAAGTCATATCATCATGTCAAGGGTTTAATGCATGCATGTGGTTGAGCGAAGATAACTAATGTTTCATTGAGAATCCATTTACAAGCATCATCTTACATCCAAGATCTACATTATCCATGGCCACTAAATGTTAGTATACAGATTTGTGAAGTATACAGATTTGTTTCACAAGACTTCATCCAAGGTGATATCATTTACATATTTCATGTTCATGCTTCATTTCTTTATTTCATCATTTGGTTTAATTACCTACAAGGGGTTTGACTAAGGCAAACCCCCATTCACTAACAAATCAACAATTTTTTCTTCCCTTGAGTGTGTGATTGTAGATTTATAGGTTGAAGATCAAGTTGAGCAAGATTTGGAGCAAAATTGTCAAAGTTGCAAAAGTTGTCATTCAAAGTGCAAGATCACGGAAAGAGCTCTACAAAATTGCATAATGGCTTCTAGAACTTGATAACCAGTAATTTAAGAGTGTAAAAATCAAGGAATAGGATCCTGAAATCAAATTTTTGAAACCCTAAAAGGACCCATTTGCCACTGAAGGAGAATGAGTCCTCCATAGCTCAAAAACAACTTTTTGGCTAGGTACATAGCTTTTATGCTCTAAAAAAATCCCCCATAGTTGCTATAATAGTTAGGTTGCATTTCTCATTGTTATTTGTATCTTATTTTTCAAATAATTGAGTGAAACACCTCTTACAAAAATAGTGATTCATAATCTTGTTTATCAAACACCTTGATGAAATCCATTTTTCGGTGTTTCAAGTACCAATTCCAAGTTATCCACTTATGTGTTGATTATATTTCATGTTGTATCAACACATTATAACAAAATACCATGAGTATTTTATAACATTTGTATGATTAAATTACTTAGTATCATACCTTATTTATAGGATTTCAAACTAATTATTTTAGTTATTTATATGAAACAAATCTTAGTTTGTTTATAGAAGCAATTTTTAGTTGCTTGAGAAGGGACAAAATTAAAAGGATTCTTACCAAACATATACCATATATGTTCTTACATGAAGTTTTCTACACCATTAGTTAAAACCAAGCTTCCATGAAAGAATAATGTTCATATAATATTGGAAGATTTGAATGATGAATGATGTGAAGCAAACATTCAAGCCATATTAAATAAAATGTATCCAATATATTTATGAAAACATTAAAAAATAATTAATACTTAAGATGTTGCAAAACCCAATTGATGACATCAAGTAATTTACAAGTTGGTGAATTTTTTGACTTAAAGCCATTATTATTGTGGAAGGTTCTCTCAAAAGTCATTGTATGCTTCCCATGTATGTGTTACCAATAATTGGGGTGATGGAGGCATTTCACTAGTTGATATACAAGATTACATATACCATTAATGAATATATTAGAGTGGAAACTAATTTATGTAGGTAACCATGATGTATGAATAAGAAAACATGCTCAAAGGAGCTTGATGTGCACTAGCCATGATGCATGCATGAAACTTGTATGTTATTATTCCATATATCAACCCTTAAATGCACACCATATATGTCATTTAACCCTTATGCACACCATGAACAACTAAGAGGTGGTGATAGAGAGAGATGCAGGGGCATCCCTGATGCACCTTTTGAGGAAAATTGTTGTCAAATTGTTGTTATGTTGATAAACTTTGGTTTCTTGTTTGGTTGGGGTGAATAAGGTATATAAGACTATTTGGAGTCATGTAAGTCCATTTTATAGTGTTTTGGTTTCATGTTGTCCAAAGTTGCAAATGTTGCAAAATGTTGTCAAAATTTTGTCATTAGTGTTAATAAAGGAGTTGGTGGTCGCTTTTTCAGTTCCACATGGTTGTAACATGTTAAATATGCCATGTAACCTCAATCCCAAAGGTTGGAGAAAGTTGGAATGAGAAGATCATCATTTTTCCATGTTCAATATTGCATTTTTTATGAAAATTGACTGTAATTTGCATTGTACAAACTGGTACAATTTGGTACGGCCTAAAAACCAATTGGAGAAGTTGTACGATGCTTCTACCTTTACGATGCTTTTGGTTTGAGAAGTTTTCATTGAATTTTGTGGTTCAAGATATCACATTTTTTGTCTTGACAGGTCAAAACCCTACCTATGGTTTCCAGAGAACAAATAAAATAGATGGACAGAATTTCCACCACTAAAAACCCATGAAAGTTGGTAGAAATATCTGTCCCAATGCTTCCCACATGCTGGAAAAAGGAGGGTTCCTTATTCTTAGTCTAGAAGAAGTTCTTGGTGACAGTATGCCTGCAATTGTGTGTAAATTGTCCTAAAACCCTAAGTTCAATGTTATTTTGATAAATCTATGCACCATTTGTTGTTGATAAGATGGAGAATCATTGTGGGAGGTTGTAAGAGGTTTGCACAAGCCTAGAGTTGATTTGACAAGTTTTGTTTCTCTTTGTTTGATGTTATGGTCTAATGCACTAGTGGCTACAAGTCCTAACTTGCAGGATTCAAGGTGTCAAACACTTGATAGGGGCTATGTATGTTTGGAAACCTTTAGTATATGTTGAAGCAGGTTTGAATACATTGATTTTTCCACATCCCATGTTGCCTTCAAAGTTTGAGTGTCACTAGGGTGTTGTCCCATGTTTTCATGTTCACTAGGAAGCCTTTAGGCATTGTTTGAGATGAGTCATTGTGTGAAGAGTATAAAGGCATTAAATTTGTGTTAGAATAGTCCTTCCTCTACATCATATTGGCATCAGATCCAATAAAGAAAAAATTTAATTCAGTGAATTGAAGATAAGCAAAGATGCCTCCAAGGGTGAATGTTTTTGATAGACCAATAAAAAGGTTAGCTAAAGAGATGGGAGACAAACTTTCCTAACAGATGAGAGAAATGAGAGTAAGTCTTGATGCAAGGATTACAACAGTTGAGACAAATAAAATAAGAGGTGTGATCACAGGAGATTTGAGTGATCAGGAAGAAGAGATGGATGAGAACAATCGACCATGAGAAGAACCCCATGAAGAAAGAGATGTTGAAGAGTTAAGGATGGAGATATTGTTGAAAGAAGTCAGCGATGAAGGTTCCAAATTGAAGATGGAACTCCCAGAGTATTCAAGTAGCCTAAACAGTGAGGAAATTCTTGATTGGGTAGGAGAATTAGATAAATATTTTGAATTTGAAGATGTGCCTGAAGAACAACAGGTGAAGTTGGATAGAAAAAACTTGAAGGGCCATGCATCCCTTTGGTGGGACTATGTGCAAGAAGAGAGAAGGAAGAAAATAAAATCAAAGATCACCTCTTGGGACAAAATGGTTGCAAAGTTGAAAGGTAAATTTCTAGTGATTATGCCACTCAATTGTGTAGGAAACTACAAAATTTAAAACAAAAATACATGGATGTAAAGACCTATACAAAAGAATTCTACAAACTGAGTATTATATTAGGTCATATGGAAGAGGATGTTGATAAGGTTGCAAGGTATTTGAATGGACTGAAATATAGCCTACAAGATGAACTAAGTCTCACAAGCCCTAAAATGGTAGAAGAATGATACAGCTAGCCATGAAGACTAAAGAAAAGTTGAAAAGAAGGAAAGAGAAAAAAAGCAGAGGTAGGGGAAGGACCTTTAGAGGAAGAGGATCATTTGTTGTGAGAGGACAGTCCCAAAGGTCTCAAGGAGAGACATGTAATTTTCAAGAACAAACCTCAAATTCAAGGGGTGGTTTTAGGGGACGAAGATCAAATTTTAGGAGAAGATTTGGGAGTAGAAGAGGATCAAGTGGCTTCACTGGAAAATGTTATAAATGTAATAAATTTGCAAGCCATCAAGCATGAAAATTCACTAAAGAACATTCATCTACTTATTTTAGGAGTGAAAAGAGAAATCAAGTAGCACAAGGTGGAGATGCTGAAAGTGTAAATTCTTCACCACAAATTGAAGAACCAAAAGTTGGAGAGCCTTTGCTGATGAGGAGAACCTTGATCAAAGTGCCCATGGAGAAGGAACCACCCCAAATAAAATCACTCTTCAGGACCACTTGCAAAACCCAAGGTAAATGTTGTTAGGTTTTCATTAATTATAGTAGTACTAATAACTTGGTTTATGTTGAAATGGTAGAAAAGTTGAAATTGAAAAGGTTACCCCATGCCACTACATATAAGGTATCATGGCTAAACAAAGGGAAAAAAGTGTTAGTAAATGATCAAAGTTGGGTAGAATTCCAAATAGGGAGATATAAGGACAAAGTTTTGTGTGACATCATTTTCATGGATGTTTGCCATATGTTGCTAGGTAGACCATGGCAATATGATAGGAAGGTAGTTCGTGATGTTAGGAAAAACAACTATGGCATAGAGAAGGATGGGGTCTCTTACACTTTAACACCTTTGAAAGAGGAAAGCCAAGAAAAACAAGTGGGATCTAGTGTGATGTTGGTAGGAGAGAAAGAGTTCATCAAAACCATTGAAGAGGAGAAAATGGGCTTTGTAATCATAGCTAAACCTAGATTTGTTGTGAACGTAGTTAAGATGGATGAGTTTCCTTTGGAGATCTAAGATTTACTCAAGAAACATGTTGATATAGTGGTAGATGAGATACCAAACTCATTGCCTCCAATCAGGGATATAAGTCATCACATTGACTTCATACCAAGGGCTAGTTTGCCTAATAATGCACCATACAAAATGACACCATAGAAAAATGAGGAGATCAAGAAGCAAGTGCAAAAGTTACTTGATAAAGGACTGGTAAGAGAAATCCTTAGTCCTTGTGCGGTTCCCACTATCCTAGCACCCAAGAAGGGAGGAGAATGGAGGATGTGCACTAATTCTAGAGCCATAAATAAGATCAAAATCAAGTATAGGTCCCAATTCCAAGGATTAAAGATTTGATGGATTGTCTAAGTGGAGCAAGCTTCTTTTCCAAGATAGACCTTAAGAGTGGGTATCACCAAATCAGAATCAGGCAAGGTGATGAATGGAAGACAACATTTAAAACAAATGAAGGGCTCTATGAATGGCTTGTAATGCCTTTTGGTCTCTCCAATGCACCAAGCACTTTTATGAGACTCATGAATGAAGTGCTCAAGCCTTTTATTAGTAAGTTTGTAGTGGTTTATCTTGATGACATTTTAGTTTTCAGTTCTATTAAAAGAAGAGCACTTACATCATTTGGATTCGGTATTAAGAAGATTGAATGAAGAGAAACTAATGATAAATCTAAAAAAGTGTGAGTTTCTAAAGATAGAGTTGTTATATCTTGGGTTTGTGATCACAAAGGGAACATTGAAAATGATCCTAGCAAAGTTGAAGCAATCTTGAACTGGCCTCCACCCAAATCGTTGTTGAGGTAAGGAGTTTTCATGGATTAGAAAGTCTTTATAGGAAATTCATTAAGATTTTTAGTCATGTGTGTGCACCCATAATGGACACCATAAAGGGGGATAGGAGAAAAAAGTTTGTTTGGACTGAGAAGGCTGAAAAGAGCTTTTAGTATTTGAAGAAAAGGGTAGCAAGCAGCTATATTGGCTTTACCATATTTTAATAAGGTCTTCTCCAATGAGTGTGATTCTAGTGGCTATGTTATAGGTACAGTATTGAGTCAAGATAATAGACCTATTGCTTTCTTTAGTGAGAAACTGAATGAGCCTAAAAAGAAATACTCTTCTTATGATCTAGAAATGTATGTTGTGGTTTAGTCTTTGAAAAAATGGAGGCATTAAATCTAATTCCAAAGGATTTTATAATCTATACTAATAACCATTCCCTTCAATTCCTAAACACTCAAGAGAAACTCAGGCATAGGCATGTCAAGTGGGTAGAATTCTTGCAAGGTTTCACTTTCACTATTAAGCATAAGAAGGGACAGTCCAATAAAGTAGTTGATGCTTTAAGTAGGAGAGTCCTGATGGTGCAGGACATTCAATTGCAAGGTGTGATAGTTGAAGCATTAAAAGGTATGTATGTTGATGATGTCTATTTCAAGGAGATATATGAGTTTTGTTTGCAGCCACAAAGCAGCACCAATGATAAATGGCTTGATTTTCTAATTCAAGATGATTTGTTATTCAAAGGGGCACAAATTTGTGTACTTAATTGTTCAATGAGAGACAATCTAATAAAGGAAAAGCACTATGGTAGTTTAGCAGGTCATTTTGGCCTTGATAAGACTTTGGAGCAGTTAAGAAGACATTACTTTTTTCCTAAAATACAATCTAATGTAGGAAAGTTTGTTGAGAAATGCACTATTTTTCAAAGAGAAAAGGGAAGTAGCACCAATGCAGGGTTGTATTAGCCTCTTCCTATTCCTCATAGGCCTTGGGAGTATATTAGCATGGATTTTGTCATGGGGCTAGTACCAAGAACACAAAGAGGTTTTGACTCGTTCTATGTTGTGGTTGACCAGTTCTCAAAAATGGCTCATTTTATCCCTTGTAAAAGAAACAATGATGCATCATACATTACAGGTTTGTTCTTCAAAGAAGTGATCAGAATTCATGGTTTTCCTCTTAGTATTGGACATTTTTGGAGGACTTTGTGGAAGGAACTTGGCACCAACCTCAATTTCAGTATTTCCTACCATCCTCAAACTAATGGGTAGACTGAGGTGGTTAATAAAAGCTTTGGAAACCTTTTGAGATGTCTATCCAAGGATCATTCTACTCATTGGGATATTTTCTTGCCTCGCGAAGAATTTTCCTACAATTATTCCATGAATAGGAGTGTTGGGAAGAGTCCTTTTCAAGTAGTTTATGGTTTGCAGCCTAGAGGGGTATTTAAGTTGAGGGATATCAATGGAATGGAAAGACCAAGTGTTGAAGGAGATAAATTTTCTATTGTAATGCAGGAGATCCATCAACAAGTTAGGCAACAACTTCAAAATAGTGTTGACAAATACAAGTAAAGGGTTGATATGAAGAGAAGAGAAGTTGATTTCAAAGTTAGGGATTTGGTTTTAGCCTATCTCAAGAAAAAGAGATTTTTTCCAAGGGTCAATACTCCAAGTTGCAAAGAAAAAGATAGGGCCTTACAAGATTGTGCACAAATTTGTAAACAATGCATATGAAATTGAGTTACCCAAAGGTGTTGGAATTTCTCCTATATTCAATGTTTTTGATTTCTATCCTTTCAAAGGGGATGTTGTTCTAGGTGATGGATCAGGTCCACCTTCATTCTCATATGTTGAATGGGTTTGAGATCTTCCATCTAGCAGACCTATGAAGTTGGAATGTATCATTGATACCAAGGAACTCAAGAAGACAAGGAACAAGGAATATCTCCAATATTTGGTCAAGTGGAAGGTTCTTCCCATTGAAGATGCAATATTGATGACTGAAGCAGACATTCTCAAGAATGGATACACTATTGCAGATCTTAATTAAAGTGAAGCTTGAATTTTTCCTTTGTGGGAAGTATGATGTAGGGGCATCCTTGATGCATCTTTTGAGTCAAATTGTTGCCATGTTGATAAACTTTGGTTTTTGGTTTGGTTGGGGTCAACAAGGTCATATAAGACAATTTGGATTCATGTAAGTCCATTTTATAATGTTTTGGTGTCATGTTGTCCAAAGTTGTAAATGTTGCAAAATATTGTCAAAATCTTGTAAATGTTGTCATTAGTGTTAACAAAGGATTTGGTGGTCAATTTTTCAGTTGCAAATGGTTGTAACATGTTAAATATACCATGTAACCTTGATCCAAAAGGTTGGAGAAAGTTGGAATGAGAATATCATCATTTTTCCACGTTCAATATTTCATTTTTCTATGAAAATTGACTATAATTCGCATTGTACAACATGGTACAATTTGGTACGGACTGAAAACCAATTGGAGAAGTTGTAGGATGCTTCTACATTTCTAATGCTTTTGGTTTGAGAAGTTTTCATTGATTTTTGTGGAAGATATCACGTTTTTTGTCTTGACAAGTCAAAACCCTACCTAGGGTTTCCAAAGAACAAATAAAATCAATGGACAAATTTTCCACCACTCAAAACCAATGAAATATGGTGGAAATCTCTATCCTTATGTTTCCCATGTGTTGGAAAAAGGAGGGTTTCTAATTCTCATTCTCAAAGAATTTTTTGATGACAATATGCCTGCAATTGTGTGTGAATTGTCTTAAAACCCTAGGTTCAATGCTATTTTGATAAATCTATGCACCATTTGTTGTTGATAAGATGGAGAATCATTGTGGGAGGTTGTAAGAGGTCTACACAAGCCTGGAGTTGATTTGAAAAGTTGTGTTTCTCTTTGTTTTATGTTATGGTCTAATGGGTAAACCCACAAAAGTGGTTTACAATTCGAATGAGGAAGGAAAACTTGTAAAAAATGACCCCATTCCAAAAAAAATCATTTTGGGGGCTCGAATGAACTCATTGGTTTGAACGAACCAAAAAAGGGTTCGATCAAACCAGGTTTCGAGCGAACCAATTTAATGCAAGCATGGACAAAAATCAAATGAAAACCCCTTCTAGGAAGGAGGTACGAATGAACCCTGATTCACTCGAACCCCTGGGGGTTCGCTCAAACCCCCCTGGTTCTAGTGAACCCCTCTTTTCCCTGATTTTTTACCTTGTTCACAAAAAAAACCTAAATTTTTACACTTTGAAGCTCAGGTTGAGGATGAAAATGGAGGAATCTTCACAAACCTAACTAGAATCAGGTGGTCCTTGGAACAAGCTATCCAACGAATATAATTTTAATATGTTTTGGTTTTATTATGTATTTGTTTTTTTAGTTTTATTAAATATAGGTTTTTCATCAAAAATGAAGGTCTCTATTCTGCACATGTGGAAAAATAGCATATTATCAAAAACAAAAATTTAAAATATGAGTGCACTAGATATTGAAGTCCTTGATCCAACAAAAAAAACAAAATTGAATTTCAATATATACAAAAAAATTACGCATTATACATTCGTGCTATGTCTAATTGTAATTGGTTTGACTTTGAAACTTGATTAAAGAAAAAATATTCAATAAAAAACTATCTAACCAAGTGGAAGCACTAGATATCGGAATTACAAATCTAAATTTGAAAGAATTAGAATTTTATCCTTCATGAAAAAAAAGTTGTGTTATACGGTGTGCTTCACTTTTTAAAAATGTTGTTTTCTGTAAAATACCAGCTTTCATGGAAGATGGAAAAACAAGTGCAATCTGATTCCAAAATTTTTGAAAAAGAATATTTTTAGAATCTACAAACAGAATGTGACGAGACTCTAGTTTGCATCATCTTCAAATTCTTTATGGTTTAGCCGCTATAGGTGCCCGAATGTGAAGATTTAGTTAAAAATAATAATTTTAGTGTCCAATTTGGCCAAAAATTGTAAACCACTATTGTGGGATCACCCTAATGCACTAGGGGCTAAAATTCCTAACTTGCAGGATTCATGGTGTCAAACACTTGATTGGGGCTATGAATGTTTGGAAACCTTTAGTATATGTTGAAGCAAGTCTGAATACAACAATTTTTCCACATTCTGTGTCACCTTCAAATGTTGAGTGTCACTAGGGTGTTTTCCCATGTTTTCATGTGCACTAGGAAGCCTTTAGGCATTGTTGGAGATGAGTCATTGTGTGAATGGTATAAAGGTAGTAAAGTTGTGCTAGAATATTCCTTCCTCTACATCAACTAGCCATGATGCATACATGAAAATTGTATGCTATTATGCCATATATCAACCCTTAAATGCACACCATATATGTCATTCAACCCTTATGCACACTATGTACAATTGAGAGATGGTGATAGAGAGAGAGGGAGATAGAGGGAAATATAGAGACGAAGAATATGTACAAACCATTAAAACCATTTAATCTTTGAATATGCTTAAAATATTTATATATTGATCTTCATAAAGCCACAAGGGCATAAAAAATTCCATCAAAACACCATGCAATTCCATGAGACCAATGTATTATCTATCAAACTACAAAATATCAACAATACATATAGCCATTCCTTCCAATTGATGAGCGACAATATATTGACTGTTGAAGTCATTTTGAATGGCAGAGAGAGCGGGAGAGTGCGAAGGTGGTTCCAGGGCTCCTGTGGGTGTCGCGGGTGGTTCCTTGGCTCCTGTGGGCGTCGACGGTGGTTCTCCTCATGGTCTAGCGGAATGTTTGCTGGCGGATGGCTCGGGTGCAGGTCTGTCGGTCGGATTGCAGGGGAAAGGTTGGAGCGACAGTGGCAGACAGGGCAGTGGTGGCCCTGTTCCTACGGCATCTAGAATGGCTAATGTTCCTGGTGCGAATATGCATGGTGGAGGGCAGGCTAAGAGTGTTGGTGTTGCGGCCAAAGCCAGGATGAGTGTCGGATCTAAACTGGGGTTTTATGGAGGTTTTATTCCAGTCCGGAATACAATCTCTGTGGAGCTAAAAGATGAAACTGTCAACGAAATTGAGGAGATAGCTGTTGACCTCTCTGTTCATGGAGTGATTTGTCGGTTCAAAGGATTTTGGCCCAGCCTCCCTCTTCTGCACTCTTGGATTACTTCTGAATGGGAGCCTCTTATTTTGGGTAAAGTTCACATTTATCCTATGGCTAAAGGTTTTTTTGTGGCAAAATTTGACAATGCTCAGGACAGAAATGTTATTTTGTGTGACAAATTTTTTAGTTGGGAAGACAAATTTTTGCTGATGGTCAAACCTTGGCATTCTGATTTCAACCCTGTTTCTGAAACTTTTAACAAATTCCCAATTTGGGTTCGATTACCTAATCTCCCCCTTCATCTTTGGAATGACTCTCTTTTGGAGGAAGTGGGTGATGCTCTTGGAGATTTTTTGATGGTGGATGATGAATCTTCTGACATTCTTCATTCCACCTTTGCTCGCATATTGGTCGATTTAAATGTTTCAAAAGGGTTACCTGTTGAGATCTTACTCAAATCTTCTAAAGGCTCTTGGATCCAATCTTTGGATTATGAAGGAATTCCTTTCCGGTGTAGGAGATGCTTCAAAACCGGACACGCTGCTGCACATTGTGGATTTGAGAAAAATACTAAGACATCAACTTGGTGGAAAGGTGCTTCTCAACAACATTATACTGTTGAGAAAAATGTTGATCATAATAGGAGTTTTTCTGAGGTGGTTGTTTCGGAACCACAGGACCTTGGAACCCCCCCTCCGGTCGTCTCTATTGGTGAGGTTGTTAAGGCAACCCCTATTGAGCCATTGGCTGCCTCTCCGGGTGAAAGCGCCTCGGCTGTTCATCCCAACAGCTTTTCTGATAAGTCTCTATCTTTACAAAGTAGTCATGAGGACAACCCCTAGTGTAAGGTTGTTGGCTTTCATCATCATGAAAATATTAAGAAGGTGTGGCATAGTATGGTTGCGTAGGTGGAAGAAGGATGGATTACTGTCAAGGGTAAAAAAGAAATCTTCACGGCCTTCTTTCGACATGACTCTTTGCTCCCACAAGAAAAGTGCTAATTGTAAATCTTGATGGGTTTTGTTTGGGTGCTGGCTTTTTTGTTGGTTGCAGGCTGTCCTTTCTGCAGCCTAGCTTTTCTTGTTGTAAAGGGTTACGAATCCCTTCAAAATCTGCTTTTCCCTAATATCAAAAACAATACATATAGCCATACAAATTACATTATCAATTGAACCTCTATGTAGCAAAAATTATTGTTCAAACATTTAGCCTCTCTTTACCAAACTAAAAATTAAACTTTGATCCCTTGTATCAATTGTTATCTTGCATCATTTAGATCCCTAGTACCCTCACTATTTTCCACTCAACCTATATATACAAATTATAAAATTGGATACTATTCCAAACTCTATAACTATTCGGCCTATATATGGGTAAACCCACAAAATTGGTTTACAATTCCATTAAGGAAGGAAAAATGCATTTTCTCAAGGAAAACACTTTAGGGGGTTCACTAGAAATAGAGGGGTTGACTAGAACCCCCTAAAGGGTTCGCTATAACTAGAGGGTTCACTCGAACACCCCCACCCTCTAGTAAACCCCCCTTTAATGGGTTTTATTTTTTAATTGCATTAAAGGGGGATTGGCTAGAAGGGGGGTTTGAGCGAACCCCCTAGTTTGCTAGAACCCCCTTTTCCCCCTTCTCCCCCTCTAGCACCAAAAATTCCCAGAATTTTTCCCTTCGAAGCTCGAGTTGAGGATGAAAATGGAGGAGACTTCACAAACCCAACTAGATGATGGTAGTCCTCGAAACGAGCTATCCAACAAATATAGTTTTAATATTTTTTGGTTTTATTATGTATTTATTTTTTTAGTTTGATTAAACATAGGTTTTTCACCAAAAATCAAACTCTTTGTTCTACACATGTGGAAAAATAGAAAATTATCAAAATAAAATTCTAAAAAATATGTGCAAGCTAGGTATTGATGTCCTTGATCCAGTAAAAAAAATGAATTTTGATACATACAAAAAAAGTTGTTGTATATAGTCTGCCTATGTCTGAATTGTAATTGGTTTGACTTTAAACTTGATTAAGGAAAAAATGTTCAATAAAACACTATGAAACCAAATGAAATGGTTAGATATCGTAGTTACAAATCTAAATTCGAAAAAAAATAGAATTTTATCTTTCATAGAAAAAAGTTATGTTGTATACGGTGAGCATCACTCCTTAAAAATGGTGTTTACTGATAAAACTAGTTTTTGAAGGAGATGGAAAAAGAACTACAATCTGATTCCAAAAATTTTGAAAAAAATATATTTAGAATCTACAGACAAAATTTCACAAATCACTAGTTTGTATCATCTTCAATTTCCTCAATGTTTAGCTACTATAGGTGCCCAAAAGTGAATATTTAGTTAGAAAAAATCAGTTCAATGTCCCATTTGGCCAAAAATTGTAAACCAGTATTGTGGGATCACCCATATACAAATTATAAAATTAGATACTATGCCAAACTCTATAGCTAAAAAATATTATTTTAAAATGATATAAAAATTATAAACACACATAGCATACTGATAGTATAGTTGTTCTTGCCTATGATGCTTGACATCATCAAGAGAGGTATGTCCTTAGATAGGAGTTCTTACATCAATATATAGCATGACAAAGACATATTTATCAATTATTTGCAAATACCTAATCACACCAATTGAGACAAAATAATCATTATTAAACATATATGTTCATACTCATACCTGTGTTAGGGAAATCGGGGATGAAATAGCAGTAGTAACACCGACATCCAATTTTTCTTGTATACCAAGAGGTGTGACAAAAAAAATCATAACGAAATAACAATAATCGATTAAACACAAATACACAAACAATAAATTTAAATTTTTCAAAAAAAAAAATGAATGCGTTATAGCTTACCTTAATAAATCCAATGACAGAACCATCCCTATGAACATGCACACTATATGGTGTTGTATTTCCCGCCTATTCAGCACAAAATTGTAATGCCCCTATTCAATAAAAAGTTACATTTTCAAATATTCAACATTATTTTGAATATAAACTATTAATTTATTTTGATATATTATAATTTTACATCAGAAATAGATGCAACTATACAAATTATTGGTGGGATGGTCAATGTCATGTTACCACCCTATGACATTACACCCTAAAATGTATTTAATATATGCATAATTTTAATTCAATCCTATAATTAAAAATCAATTTACATTTAAAAAATTTAAGTATAAAATATAAAATGTTATAAATTCGTATGAAAATAACTATATGTGATCAAGAAACAAATCATTTAGTAGCTCATCATTCATCACCACGTTATTTGATGCACCACCTTGTACTATGTGATCACCCTTTGTGCTCCCAAACATCTAATATGTCAATGAGTGCACTCACGGGAGGTGGCACCCTCTAGATCAATCTCTTCTAGAACATAGAATATAATAGTTAAAGCACAGGTGAGAGCTAGGAACAAGTTAGAACTAGATGGTCATGTTACCTCATCATCTATTGAAGCAAAATACTGGGATATTTATGTGTCATGCTCTATAAGTGTGTCTGCGGGGCTAGAAATCACTCGGAGAGTTTGTGTAAGGAAGATAAGGTAGTGGAACAACTTCCTACACTAATCTTGAGAGGAGGGTTATGAAAAAAAATTTGAATGTTTATAATGGTTACAAAAATTAAACACAAATAGCATTCATACCAAAATATAGTGATTTATGTGGGGAAAAATCTTTCGGGAGAAAAACCCCACACTCCAAAAGTCACCCAATATATTATTTTGAAATCAACAAGATTACAATATACTTGAAGAGAAAGTTTATCATAGGAGTATCACTAACCAGAGATCTAGAGGAAACTAAGTAAACATTAGACTCTCTCACACAATACAAGAGTGCAATACCCAACCATAATACAATGCCTTCATAAAATAGGGTTGTCTTCTAAGGAAAAAAAGCCAACATAATCTCTACCATTAGATGTGAGCTAATGATGAACTATCCAAATTTATCATGATAAATATATATATATATATAATTGTAAATAAAATAAGGAAATCCCCATGCTCAAATATATTAACATGGTATAATTGCAAGGTTGAGCCATCATTTTTCCTAATAGTATGCACATCCATAGTCTCCTTGATGACTAATGGAATTGTCACATGATGAATACTTTTTTTGTGTGCTAGTGGTCTTTGTTGGAGGTTTGCTACCCGATGAGCTCCCAATCTATCTTGGCTAGAGCCTCCACCTTTACCTTGAAACTCCCTCATTTCAAAATAATTGGGAATTTTGTGAAGAACAAACTCATAGTAAAGTTTTATGAGAAAATATAATGACACCTCATGGTTATTACATGGAGGTTCGTCAAAGACCATCCACCACCTATCCCAAAAAATGTTTTTTATGTCATTGTGATTGTACCAATGTATTGGAAACCTCTTTGAAGTCACAATAAGGGGTGCATTGCTTATATAATCCATAAAAAGAACAAATTTGTCATTTTGTTATGGCTTTCTATTTCACTTTATTGTAGGATAATTTTATCGCATAAAATTGATGATATGAATATTTATAACTTTTCCATTGGTTTATTTGACTTATCACCGAGTGAACATTTTTCATAATTGCTTCCAATGATGAAGGAAGTGATCTATGGTGGAGGTTTGATGTTGAAACATTCAATTTTGAAACTAATTCTATAATTTGAAGTTTACTTTGCTCCAAATGCCCTATCAAATCCTCTTCGATTTTTCCAAGGTTTGTTGAAAGTGTTGGAAGAGATTTGGGTGTTGCAAGGTTGTCTTCAACCATTTTTTCATCCAAATTTGGTTTTGAATTAGGTTATATAGGATTTGGTATAAAGATTTTTTAAATAACAAATTCATAAAAAATAATCTATTTTTTCAAATGCAAACATGATTTGGTTCCAAAACTCTAAAATTTGACACTAACTCTTCTAAAACATGGCATTGTCAAAATCCTTGTCAATTTTGCAAAGAACAATTATGTTTTGGAGAAGAATAAGCAAACAATGTTTTTTGTGAGTTGAGAATACAAGTTGCAAAAGTGAAGAACTAATTTTTTTGCTTTTAACTTTCCAAAATGCACTCATGTTATGGTGAGCACAAAGCATGAGCACATTTTGGTGATCCAAAAATGCACTTGCATTTTGTGCTCACCATAACACAAGTGTGTTTTGTAAAGTAGAAACATGAGTGTCACATAACATGGGGCATTTTGTGGTTTTCACAATAACACGAGAATGTTTTAAGAAAAAATGATTGTTTGTCCACTCTTTTGTACATCATTTACATGCACTTGCCCTTGATGGGTTTCCTATGACCCACCAAATACTCTATAGAATATTAGTGAAAAATTATGGCCGCATAGTAGCACCCCTCATAGATCTATTGAAGAAGGATGGTTTTCAATTAAATGAGTAAGATAATGTAGCATTTGAGAGGTCTAAGGAGCCTATGTGTACCACTCTAGTTTTAGCCACTACAAACTTCACCAAGGTTTTTAGTGTAGAGTGTAATGCTTTATAAAATAATATAGGAGGATTAGTTATCATTACTTTAAACGGTAAGAAACAACTCAAACCCATTTATGAGTGAAAATATAGTTATACTTCATGTAGTGAAACAATGGAGGCCATATCTTATGGGTGGACATTTCAAACTTAAAATAGATCATAATATCCTAAAATATTTTTTGGAGCAATGATTACCTTCTAAAAAGAAACAAAAATGGGTCCTTAATATGTTTGGTTATGAATTTGAGATCATTTAAAAAAAAAGGAAGAAGAATATTGTGGTTGATGTAGTATCTGTGAAGGATGAGAAAGGTGAGGCTTTATTATATGTCATTTCAAAATTACAAGAAAATTATATTGATAAGCCAAACCAAAGTGGTAGAGTGATGTTCCTACAAGGAATCTCATTCAATAGTTACAAAATGATCCAAATAGTTTATATAAGTGTTATTGGATGGTAGACTCTTCATAGTATAAATAAGGATTGTACCTATGTAAGAATTCCACCCCCAAACACAATATTCTTGAAGAGTTTCATTCTTCTCCAATTAGGGTTCATTCAAGATTTTTGAAGACTTATCATATCTAATCAAGTGAGATTTATTTTGCTAAGGGATGAAACAAAGAAAATTATCGCTCTATGTTTTGGGAGATAGAACCACCAATTTTCTTCAAGTTTCATTCAAAGAAACCTTAGAGATATCAATCTAGGAATGAAAATGAGGGAAAGAGATCTGCAATAAGGTGTCCTAGGGGTGTGATTAGAGACTAAAATTGGGTTCGCCACCAAGCAAGGACTTGGAAAGAAGAAGAAGATGGACGTAATGTGCAAAATCTAACTAAATGACCTAGAAAATGAAACTAAAAATCAAGACAATAAAATGGGAATGAACCAAGGGGTACCTGGAAGAAAGATGAGGTCAAAACAAGCTCTGAAACCCTAAAATTTTGTTATTTGATGCTCATTGGGACTCATACGCCAAGTTGGGTGATTTAGTCTCGAACTAGCGTTTCTAGGCAGAAACTGGAATTTCTCAGTGACTAATCTAGATCTTCTGAAAACTAGCAAAAATGTTGTACTAGGACTCATACGCCCAAGGTGGCGATTTAGTCCCAGTATAGGGTTTGGATGAAAGTTTGGTATTCTCTGGTGATTTCCTATAGCTTCTCTCCTACTAGATCTTTGAGTTTGAAAGCTTGAATTTTTCTTTGTAGATGACTTTCCGTGAAGATGACAACCTTGTGATGACAACTTTCTTCAATCTTGCAACTTAGTCTTTTAAAGAATCTTCAAGCTCCAAAACACTTAGATCTACAATCACGCATGTAGAGAGAGAAAAATCTTGTTTATTGTTAGGGAATAGGGGTTTGCCTTGGTCAAACCCCGTTTAGGTAATCAAACCTTATGATGAAACAATGAAACATGAAAAATGATACCTTGAATGATGTCTTGAAATGTAAATCAACAATCTAATATGAAGTGGCCATGAAGAATGTAGATCTTAACCTTGAAAAATTAGATGTGGAACAATGCTTAACTTGGATCTTGAATGCTACATCTTAGCACTAGCTCAACAACATGCTTGATGCCTTATGCCTTTGACATGATGATGGATCTTGAATTGTTGCAATAAATGATGAAGAAATCTTCCCTTGAATGCCTTAGAAATGCTCTTGAATACTCTTGTGGACTCTTGTGAAAGTGCTCTTGATTGCTTATGAATTTCTAGGATGTCTTAGATGAAACTATGTGAAATAACCTTGTATTTATTCTTGTTTATGCCAAATTTCCCGAATTACAACACTACAAGCTAACATCAGATCTAGGAGGATAAAAACCCGCAAAGAATTGAATTCAAAATTAGGTCCAAGCTAAGCGGGACTCATATGCCAGTTGGGGCGTATGAGTCCTAGTAGGCTAAGCTTGGGACACAAATTTCAAGAAATGTTTAGTTTTATGCTAAATTTAGGTTTAACCCTCGAAACTTAGGTGGGACCCATATGCCCAAGGTGGCGTATGAGTCCCAGATAACTAAATCTGGGCCATACAAACCAAAATCATTAAATTATGAGTGGTCATTTGATATATGTCAGGATCATCCTTGGAAAGATGCATTAATTAAGGCTTGTGGATGCAAAATAGGACCAAATAAGGCATAAATAAACCCAATTAATTAATAAATCCCTAGATTAGTGTGAAGGTGTTATGATACACTCTACAACACCCTAAATAAGGCACAATTAGGTTCATTTTATCACTAATTATTCATTCCCAAATTAAGTGTGAAAAAGGACTACTTTTTTCTACACTACAAGGGATTAAATATTATTTATAAAATTGTGTCAAAATGTTGAGTGTGTCGAAGAAATAAATATGAGACAATTAAGACACCTATTCTTCTATAGACTTTACTTATTCTTAGCTAATGGTGGAAAGAGGTCTACATGGATTTCATCATAGGTCTTCCAAGATCTAAAGGTAAGAGCATCATTATGGTAATGGTGGATTATCTCACCAAATATGCCCATTTTATTTTATTATCCCTTCCTTTTATAGTAAGTATAGTGGCAAATCATTTAAGAAGAATATACAAAATTTGCATGGTAACCCATGGGTTATTATTAGTGATCATGATCATTTCTTTACTAGTAAATTTTGGATTGATCTATTCTCTTATTTGGTACCCAATTGCTCGTATCTCTTCTTCCCATCCTCGGTCAAATTAGCAAACTAAAGTTGTCAATAATTACTTAAAAAGGTATATGTGTTGTTTCACTTCAAATAAGTAATCTCAATGGGTAGATTAGTTACAACTAGTAGAATGATGGCATAACATTTATGTTCATACTTCTTCAAAAATATCCCCATTTATGGCATTACATGGATACCATTCCCCATCTATCACATCATCATTGATGGTGACACCAAGAGTTCAGGCTATGAAAGACCACACGAATCATTAGTAATGGGTACTTTTAGGACTCAAGGAGAATCTAGCCATGACACAAATAGAATGAAACTATAGTGAAAGGAGTTTTGAAGTAGGTGATTTGAGTTTTAATGAGATTGCAACCTTGTAACTAAATGTTCCAGAAGCAACAAATAAAGAATACCAAGTTGTAATCAAAATATTTTGGTCCATACTAGATTATGTAGAAGATAGGCAATGTAGTCCACAAGCTTGAGTTACCTCCAATATAAACAAATACCTTCACAAATAGTATTACGAAAGCTAAATGAAAAAAGAAAGAATCATCTTGGATCCAAAGTTACTGCTCTAGACACACACAAGGAAGTTGACTAGAACAAAGTTACTGAGTATCCCATTTAGTGAAAGAATTTTCCTGTTGAAGATGTCACCTGGGAAAATGAAGATTTTATGTAAACGCATCCATAAATAATGCTTCTCTAAAGAGGGGGGTCATGATATGCCCTTAATCCTATATTGTGCATAGGGTTATGATCGGTTGGCTCGTGGCTACCTTAACTCTTATTTATGTAATCAATATTATATTTTATATTTAGATATTTAGGTCATCCTAAGTATTATATGTAAGTAACTAAGTTAACCTAGATGACATCCAAGACATACATTAGATATATATAGGAGCTAGCGGCTAGTTTATTATCATCACATTGTAATTTGTGTTCTTCTTGAAGACTTTTAGAGGTTTGCACCCTCAAAGTGACTTATTATTTTTAAATATTATCAATTATTTACAAAATATTTCCTCTTCAATGTAATTTATTTCATTATATATAATCAAAATTCTAAATTACAAAGTAAGACAATAAAATTAAACTCCTTGTATTGGAATGAAAAAAATAATAAAAAATACAAAGCAAAAAATAGTCAAAATTGTACAAGTTTTTAATTTTGCAACCGGATAAAAGTAACTTGGTTTGCACTAATTGGAAAGCTATAAGGAATTCCATACGAAGCATTTTTAAGGCCAAGTGGGTCTGGGGTGGTGCATTGCCAATAATGTTATGAATTATTAAAATGTTAATATACGGACAAAGATAGCCTTCAAATAATTGATAAATTCAAATGGAACATGCATAATAGTAAAATCTTCACAAGATAAATTTTTTAATTCATATGAAGGTTTTGTGTGCAGAACATATCTATCATCTTGATGATCTCAAGTCTGAAGCATAGCAACTGGGACTTGCAGGGCATAAAGACAGTAGCTGGGACAGGTGCACCATTTTCAAATCACATAATAGTGGTAGATGAATAAGTGTGTGTTGGAAATTGGAACAAGCCCACCTATGTTCAAATTTATTGATTTCAAATCTTTAAGCATAGGACAGCATAGAACTAGGCTATGGAACAAAGTAGTCACAAACAAGATCCAATTAGGAACCTTACAACCTCTAGTCTCCATGCCTGACCTGGCCATATGAATTACATATGAAACCATAATAAATTGTTAATATATGTGGCTTCTCACCTCTTTCAGACAATACTGCATTTCAATCAGGTTCCTATTTGTTCTGCTAACCTTCTTACCATGAGCCATGACCAACTGTGATCTTATCTTCTTTCACTTAATGGTTTTTGACAACGTTCATTGTAGTGTCCAACCTTACAATGACTTGTTGCATACCATAATAGATATTCCTGAGAATAGTATGTTGTTTATATTTCCTTGGTGTTTTGTTAATCACGATCCTTAAAAATCTTCTCAATTAAATATTTATTTTCCCTGTTAGACCAGCAAATGCATTTCCTCCCATTTATTTTCCATTATCTTCTAAACTGTTGCTTTGTTATGTTCCATGTGATGTACTACACTTCTTTAGACAATGTGCCTGCATTTCTATTTAGTATGACATTGTTGAAACTGGTTTTCAGATTCTGTCAGTACATCTTCCACAATATTGTGATAAATGTAAACATGTCATAAGTTTGTGAGATAAAATCAGATTTGCAATAAGTACTTGCTTTTGATATGAAGTGGCTAACAATTTTTTTACTGTCAATATAACTTGAGCATGCTTAAAATGGAAAGTTGTTGAAAAATTGTTCTGTAGTTTAAAATAAATTGTTCTCTCTGGATGTCTTTTTAGGAAAAGCAAAGATTTTTGTTTTGATTGTTCAACGGTTCTATTTAGAAATTTATACTTTAAAATACCTAAAAAAAAATTGGCCCAAGAGGGGGTGCTTTTAGAAGTACATATGGATAACTAAGCAGACTAAGATTCGGACAATTAACTGAGTTTGGGTTGATTTCCATTTTGATGTAGCTGTTCCTTGAAATTAGTCTAGTTTTTTATTTGTTCTTAAAAATAAATCCAAGTATTGCTCCTTATGCACAGAAAGGTGTTTGTATTCAGCACAACACATATTTTTAACTAGTGGTTTTTTTTGTTTAAATAACTTGCCAAACAAAGACTTCTATAAGTCTATGTTGTGTACAAATGAAAGATTCCCCAATGGTCTTGTCTACCTGTTATATCCGTAAAACATTGTATCCTTTGAGGTACAATCTCTAAAATTAAACTTGGGTAATTAGTAATTCATTCTCATCAACGTTACCACGGTAATTCAACTCAAATAAAACATCCATGATACTTTAACTAGAATGCAGAACATAAGGCATGAGAGTCAGTAGGATTAATGTATAGAACAGAGCAGAGAAATTCTACAAATACTGTCAACCCCACACCAATACTCTCACCCCACATCATGACATGTATCCTCAAGCAACAACAGTAGCAAATAACTACAGATAACTATTACCAGATATTGTGATCAGCAACAGCAAAAACAACTTATCCCATGATCTTAGCATGCCATGAGACCACATTCCAATTTAGATCAGAAATGGAATAAAAACCCCTCTCCAATTGCACTCCTAATTGACTTCAATATAAAGGAAGCAACAAGGATTAAGAGCAGTGTAAGTATTGCAACCATCTCAGAAATTGAGGACAGAAATTATTTGGGCATCTAGAGCACACAATGATCTGATTAGACAGTATTCCGTGTTCTTTTTGGCACACACTGGAAGCACCCTAGCAGACAACAAAACATGCAAAATGCAGAATGTGCAATAAAAAAGTACTGGGAGCCATTTAACCTATGTCCACACCAGGCCTGGAATTTGATGGTCTATTTGACCGTTTTTTCAATTTTAGATCGTATATTACAGCTATAAAATTTATTAGACCGTATAGTTTGACTTGCTATATTTTTATTAAACCGTAAAAAATTATTATAAGCAAAACATAATATAGTATTTTAACTTATAATATATATCATTTTATAATTTTTATTATAAAAAGATAAATTAAATTAGAATAGAATATAACTTTTTTGAATATTTTATAAAACGAATTTAGAAATTTTTGACATTTTTATAATAGTTATCATTTTTTTTATATTAATATATGTGACTTATAATATTGTTATAAAAATATATATTAATTTATAATCTTTTCAAAATAGAATATAATTATATTTAACTTTTAAAATATATTTAACAAGATTTGTTTTTAATATGAACTTAAAACTTTTGTTTTTGATATTAGGGAAAAGCAGATTTTGAAGGGATCAGTTACCCTTTACAACAAGAAAAGCCAAGCTGCAGAAAGGACAGCCTGCAACCAACAAAAAAAGCCAGCACCCAAACAAAACCCATCAAGATTTACAATTAGCACTTTTCTTGTGGGAGCGAAGAGTCATGTCGAAAGAAGGCCGTGAAGATTTATCTTTTTTACCCTTGACAGTAATCCATCCTTCTTCCACCTGCGCAGCGATACTATGCCACACCTTCTTAATATTTTCATGATGATGAAAGCCAGCAACTTAAAACTTTTGTTAATTGTTAATTATAATAGTAGTTTTTTATATTTATTACTAATTTTTCAAGATATTGCATTTATAAAATATTTTATATAAAAATTCATAAATTAAACAACATTTTTACAGGCACTTAAATGACCAAACTGTCATAAAATTTTCATATGACAAGTAGAGGTGACCGTCAAATTCCAGGCCTGGTCCACACCCTGTTGCGATGTCTCCATGCAAGACAACAAACCGCCATGCACACTGGGTGCAAAGATAGCAGGAAGAAGTTTAATATTCAGGTTGCTCTAGGGTACACGGGCCCACAGTAGGGCACCTTAATTCTGGGTTTTTAAATTTCATATTATATAATTTCAAATCAGTCTCAATTTTGTACAGTAGTTTATTTGGCTACTCACCTACTTTAAAAAACTATTTCTAGGATCATATCATCATATGATGCCACATCAGCATGCTTTTTGTTGAGGTATCCAAAAAAGTTCAAAAACCACATAGGGGAGTGGACCCTAAGCATGTTTCAATAGTTGTGATAGTAGTTGTTTATATTATGCCCAATATTTTTGTCAATATTGGACCAATAGTTGTGAGACTACCCATAATTAAACAAAATGTATTCCTTTGATCTAGAAAGCAACCAATCATGTGATTCCACATCAACCTCAATAAAACATGCTGTGAATGTACAAGTATTGGTCTCACTTTTTTTTTGGGCCTTTTTGGACACCTTGACAAAAAGCATGCTGATGTGGCATCATATTCAATGATGTGGCCCTGAAACCTTAGTTATAAGCAGGGGACTTGCCAAGTAAGTTGCTGTAAAAAATTGGGAGTGATTTGAAATTTCCACGTAGGATAATTAGAAGCGCGAAGTTAGGGTGCACAACTACTAGGTCTTCTCCCCTACAATCCAATAGTAGGACACTAAGTCATGTGAATATGTTTTGCTGATCAGATTATATATTTTATGGATAAAGTGTTTTGCAATTGGATATTAAGGTGCTCCACTGGTCCACTGAGGACTACTTCTATCCTTACTATTCGTCTTTTCCCTACTATGGGGCCCCCTCCCCTATTTTCATAGACAATTTATGCCAGATTTTTTACAAATTAAAAATAGGCATGTCAGTAGACCAAGAAACAATCAAATTGTACCTAAAAAATGTATAAAAATGAAAACCTTACTGTATAAAAGTAAATGAGGCAAACCAAAAAATTCAACAAGTTCATCTTATTCTTATAATTCTTCTAAATATAAATTGATAGCTTTCAACAAACCTTACAAAAGCAAAGAAATTATTAGAGAAATGAAGGTTAAAAACCATTTACTAAGGTTCAAACTTTCAAAAGTGTATAAGGTCAAGTTTGACACGTAAATGATTTTGACTGACATGATTCTCCTATATGTGGTTGCTCAGTCAAATGACAACTTCTGATTAGATATATGCCACCTCATATTGTTGTAATATGTTATATAAAGACAAAAATCTCGACATCTATAAAATTTGATTGTTTTCATTAAAATAAAATCTTTTGAATGGTAAGAATTGAAGCTTCACCAAATATTTGGAATAGACTTTCTTTGACATAATGAAGTGATATAGAATGACTCATGTAAGATGATAACATGTTCAAAGTATGTAAGGAAAATAAAAATGAAATATCCAAATCTCATAAAAATTTACTAAAAAATATTGATCATGTATAAAAGTGAATGGAGGAAAGTAAGTAAACTAGTAGAACCTAAAAGTGTCATGTCCCTAATAGATCTCTCTCTTAAAAAAAAAATGTCTCTCATAAAATTCTACTAAAGAAAGTTAATCATATACAAAAGTGCATAGAAAAAAGTACTAAAAAAATTAGAAATAGGCATGTCAGCAGACCAAAAAACCAACAATCGAATTTTACCTAAAAAATGCTTAAAAATGAAAACCTTACTAAACAGTAAATGAAGCGAACAAAAAAATCACATTAAATTAGACAAGGTTTAATAAATTCAACAAGTTCATCTTATTCTTATAATTCTTCTAAATATAAATTGATACAATAGCAAAGAAATTATTAGAGAAATGAAAGTTAAAAACCATATACTAAGATTCAAACTCTCAAAGGTACATAAAGTCAAGTTTGAGACCTAAATGACTTTGACCGACATGATTCCCCTATATGCAACTACTTAGCGAAATGGCAACTTCTGATTAGATATATGCTAGCTCATATTGTTGTAATCTGCTATATAAAGATAAAGGTGTCAACATCTATAAAATATGATTGTTTTCGTTAAAATAAAATCTTTTGAATGGTAAGAATTGAGGCTTCACCAAATATTTGGAATAGAATTTCTTTGAGATAATGAAGTGATATAGGATGACTCGTATAATAAAATTTTACTAAAAAAAGTTGGTCATGTATAAAAGCGCATGGACAAAAGTAAGTAAACTAGTAGAACCTAAAAGTGTCATGCCCTGAATAGATGCCTCTCTTAAAAAATTAAATCTTTCATAAAGCTCTACAAAAGAAAGTTAGTCTATACAAAAGTGCATAGAAAAAAGTATTTAGAAATTTAGAAGAATCAAAGTTTTATATTTTTAAAGGACCCCTTTTTAAAAACATATAAATAAATAATATGATAGCTAATAATTTAAAGGTGATGTCAATTTTTTCTTCTTAGATTAACCAATTTCAATGGAGAGGTTATAAATAAGACAAAAATTATCATATATCTTGTTCATATCTTAATCCATTCTGTCTTCTAATAGCATGGTCTATAAATCTATTATATTTTCAATTGACAAGACATCTACCAAAATCTCGTTCACAGATTATTAAATCATTTCAATTTTTTAATAAATAAGACAAAATTAATTAATTCAATATAGGGGAGAGGGCCCAATAGTCGTGCGGGGTCCAATAGTCGCACACCCAATCGTAAATATAATATCCAATAGTCATTTATATAATGTCCAATAGTTGTGATTTGACTACCCATAATTAAACAAAATGTATGCTTTTGATCTAAAAAGCAACCAATCATGTGATACATCAGCGCTCAACTACTCATGATGTAATGCAGGAGAATTGGTCTCACTATTTTTTGGGGCCTTTTTGGACACCTTGACAAAAACGCATGCTGATGTGGCATCATATTTGATGATGTGGCCCTGAAACCTTAGTTATAAGCAGAGAACTTGCCAAGTAAGCTGCTGTAAAAAATTGGGAGTGATTTGAAATTTCGACGTAGGATAATTAGAAGCGCGAAATTAGGGTGCACGACTACTGGACCCTCTCCACTATTTGAATTTTTATATACAGATAACGACGTGAGACTCCATACGCTCCTGCCATTGTAAGACTAATTTATTATCTGGCCATCCACTGCACAGTCCACACAAATTTACGTTGCAGCTTTTTTAACGAGAAGAAGTCAGATATGCAGATAAGTCCAACGTACTTCACTCCACAGGATAAGCAGTGAGAAACGCTGAAACAAATATGTGTGCTAGATATTGAGTCCCTGTCGTTTGCGGAAAACGAAGCTACATTTATAATGCGTTTGAGTGAAATATCATTATCTGCAATTCGGCTCAGGGGAAGATGGGAATCCTACCAAATCATGTACTCCGCGTGCTCTAAGAATGGAGACATGACAACGACATAATTATTTATTATATCTCTATAACATTCTCGGTAATGCGTGTCCGCAATATTTCTCGGTCATTATGATTACAAACAAAATTCAGCTTAAAGAGCTGGCACCTTGTGATCGATTATGTGTAGGGGAACAGCTAACTACCTACTCTTAAATATCTGCAATGAAGTAAAGATTTCTTTTATATAATTTCTTTTACCGGAAGAATTGGGTGGCCCTAACTGCAGTGAGTGATCAACATTTTTCACAAGATCGATGATGCTGATATGACATGCTTTCCAATATTACATGATGCTGACGCGATACGCCTTCCAATATCACAGGGATGAAGCAAAGACTAGACCTTGTGACCTTTTCCCTACAACAGGTAGCTTTAGCAAATCGAGCTAGGATAATTAAATAAATATAATTATTAAGTCAACAAATAATTTAGATTGATTAATATTTTGTCACAAATATAAATAGATAAATATAATGATTTTAAATATATAAGATGTAGAGCAAGCTTTTTGGATTCAACTGTCTATGTTTTTTTATCAACGCTTTGGAACACACTCAAGGATCCATCATCAGGAAGAGGAAAGTGGAAAACTCAAGGACTGTGGAAAACTCATACCAACTAATATATAAGATGTTTAGATAATTTAAGGATTTGTTATTAGTTTTTATAATATTATTGAAAATATGTGAATAGGGAAAAAAAAAGTCATTTTTTTTTAAAGGAATGTGTATTGATAAGAAAAGGTTAAAATGAATGTTCTAAAAAAAGTCACAAGAAAAATGTCAAAAGTAGCATCAACTATAAGGAATCAAACAACCCCAAGGATTGCATCACAAATCCCAAGATTAGGGTTTCCATTTCACCTCTATTTTTGGGAAAAAGGAGATCCTCACTCACTCACACCACTCTCATCTACAAATCCAATGAATTATGGTATGCTAGATATACAAATGAACATTGAATTGCTTCAAATTGGGGAGAGAAATTCAAATACAAGTTCCTACCAAGAGGTTTCTTCTAGGTAGAATGTTCCAGCAACTAAGAGGAGTATATTCTAAACAGTGGCCAATGGATCATGGATGATGTTGGCATATTGGTGACCAAATAGACCTCAAATTTTAACACGCTTACAAGTGAAATCCAAGAAAATCTTATATGGATTCAACTCTACAAATTCATAAAAGAATATTAGGATTAGGATATCCTTAAGCAAATCAAAAAATTGCTAAGGTACTTCTATTAAACTAATGACAACATCATTGAAAGTGGTTTGTAAGTCTATGTGTGCAGATCATCTGCATTCAAAGAAACCTTTATATGCCCTTACCAAAATCCATCACCCTCAATGTGAAAGGTGACCCATGAAATCAACCAATCAAAATAGAAAAAATGTTCATCTTTTGTCACAACTACAACTTGACAACTCACCAAACAAATTATTATCTCAAAACTTGGGGGAAAATAATTTTAAAATTGATTGGAAAATACAAGACCTTGGATCTTGTATCCAATTCTACCTAACAACCTCGAAATATTTGGATTTAGAATCCAATTAAATTGAAATGTTGAATCCATTCAACAATTCTCCATCTAGTGTTAGTCAATTCACTCATAGTGTAGGTAGTCATGAATGCCCCCAAAATCTTCCCCTCTAGACCTAACTTTGGGAGCAAAAGAGAAAGGATTCATCAACAACCTAGACCTGGAATTAAGAGAACTATGGCCAACTTTGGAAAACAACAACACTCTATTCTCCACCAAATTCTACACCATCTCTCAATTAGAACCAATGAAATCAAAAGTCAGGGCTGGCCTAAAAAAGATGGGGGGAAATTTGTAAATGAAAAAATATAGGAAAAAATAAAGGTTAGGTCACCATCCACTTTGAAAATCGACATGATTACTCAAGGAGGGGAAATCCCATCATAAGCATAATGAGGATCCTTACCTAGAATGTTTGGGATCTTAATGCCCCTAGCAAAAGGTGCTTAGTCAAGCATCAACTTGACTTGCAAAAACTAAACATCATTCTCCTCTAAGAAACAAAATTGAACAAAGAAGTTGAGCCACACACTAAAAAATTACATGAATGGAAAAGTTTATTTGCCTAATCAAAAGGGGCCTCTAGAGGTCTAGGAATTCTTTGGTATACAAACTCACTTAGCATTAATTTAATCAACTTTGGTTCTAATTAGCAATTATGTGATCTTCACAACACATCTTCGAATCTAAATTTCTACCTTGTCAACATCTATGGCTTTATAAACCATATCCTTAAAAGAAATCTTTAGAACCTAATATCTTGAATTCTAGAAAATATAAAGGATGACAATTTTAGTATATGCAAGGACTTCAATTCAATGTCTAGTGTGAGCGACAATTAAAGTAACATTTTAGGAGCAACTCATTCCTAAGTAGATTTCACTAAATTCATCTATCATAATAGCATTTTTTATGCAATTCCAAAAATTGAATCCATTATCTGCTATAGTTAGTCATTGAAGAGGATTCAACAAACCCCAAATGCCCATTCAAATTTAAGAGTATATAGTTTAATGATTAAAATTTGTCTGATCTTACCAAGCAATGCTGGGATGAGACACCTAATCCTTCGAGTACAAAGATGTGTTGTTCTTTAAGAAGATTTGAGCCCTTAAGGCCATTCTTAAGGAGTGGATTGGAACCACTAACTTGAGTTTTAGACTTTTAAGGAAAAAATAGCAATAAAGGTTTTTGCAAAGTAATGATCGAATGGGGAGAGAGAGGGGGGGGGAACCAAAGAGAATGAAAGGTTATTGTCTCTCCAAGAAACAAAGAGCAACAACACAAAAATCCCAAAATCTATGAGAAACCAAGAGATTAAAGCTTCACAAAATAGAAGGGATTTATTGAAGATTTTGAACAAGCTTAGTTTACAACCTAGAAATGGCTAATAAAGTGCCCTAATAGTCTAAAATAAAATTTGAGAATACTTTGTAAATAAGAAAAACAAACAAAATAATAGTGCAAAGAGGAGGAGAATCCTAAAAAGAATCAATAAAAAGAGTCAAGGATAAATAAATAAAAACTCACCAAGAGTAAAAGAATCAAGAATATAAGATTCGCAAGCGTTTATTAATAGACCAAAAATAAGATTTGTTGGTAGAAAGTAGGAAAAATAGGTCAAGTATTAGGGTTTTGGTTTATAAAAAACAAGAATGTGAAGTTTTAAATGTGTGTATGGATTGTTTAATTATTGGGGGTGAATCCACATATGTGAGGACATCTTCATAATCAAAAAAGAGTTTGAGTAAACGTCTTAGAAAAACATAGAAAATAGGGTAAAACAAAATCAAAATATTATTTTGGCAATTGGTAAGAGAGGAAAGACTTAAGAAATAGGTTAAATGAATCATACAACATGTTAAGAGAATCAATACTAAATGAGTTAATTTATAGAGTAAAAATTGCAAGGAATGCAATTTTCAACTCTATAGATATACTTACACTTGAAAATGGTCTATAATTTCATTTTTCATTTTAGATACTATTATTATTGTAAGTTGATTTTTTAGTATTTTTGATATGGCACTTTTTAGTCACCTTATGTTGATAGGTCAACTTGTATGGAAATCATTACGCAAGCCATTTCCGAGCTATAAAATAGAATCACTTCTTTTCAATATAATACAAAGTAGCCCATGACATAATCCACAATTCACTAGGCAATTTTTTAACATTCTTCATTATCGATCTAATACATTAAATAATATTATGTTACTAATTAGTGTAATTTTAACGAGAAAAAAATGGCAATCTTCATTACCCATTCAACATATTAAATAATATTATGGTATTATTTATAGTAATATAGTAATTTGACTGTTAATGAGATTTCTACTTATGAAAAAGGTGTTGTATTATGATTGCAAGGTATGGGACACCATGTCATGATTGTCTTTATTTAAACTAAAACATGATTGACATTAATTCAAAAAATAAAAATATAATTATATCTAACTTTTAAGTAAATAAAAAAACTCTTCAAATTATCTCTTAAATTACTAAAATAATTCAAGAATTATCTCTCTACATTTTTTAAATAGATGTATTTAAGATATCAATACTCGTTATAGTAATTTCATAAGATAAATAGAACCTTTTTTTGGTAAGAAATTACTAACAAAATTCAAAATAAATACATTTAAAAATATAATAATATGTATTATGGGTAATAATTCTAAAATATTTATAATTAATATAAACCAATCAATTAAAAAAGTGATTTAAATGAGCACAAATAATCTATAGTATATGAATATTATTCTAAAATATTTTATATATATGAACCATATTCCAAGTCTACATTTTGAAGAATAAGTCCAAATTATTTAAAATTACTTTTAAAAAAAAAAAAATCCAATTTATTTGAAATGAAATTCCCCTCAATTTGAAAAAGAGATAAAGTCTAAATTATTTGAAATTTACATCAATTCTCAAATAATATACAAATGATAAAGAATTCTTTGTTATTAAATTTTCCTAAGGTTATCAATGCTCAAATAATATATAAAATGATAAAGAATTCTTTGTTATTGAATTTTCCTAAGTTTTGTCTTTTTATACTACATATACACTAATTATTAAATCAAAACAATAAATAAATAAAATATATAAAACATTAAAAAAAAAACAAAACATACACTTTTCAAAGTTTACTAATTATGCGTACGCACTACAACCATTTATATAATATAATAATTTTGGATGAAGAGATGCCAACTTTGTCGCGTGAATAGCATGGGAGGGGCATGTTCTGCCTTGGGGTAATGATATATGGGTCAGGTTAGGCTATTAGGGAAAACCAAACATCAATCCCAAAGCTAGCATTGTTATGGGTTTAACTCGTGAAGAAGTAAAAAAATGAGTGTATTTTTAGTTGTGTAATGAATCTCAGAAAATTTATTTGTAGATTGATTAGCCTATTGAGAAGGAATTTTTTTTAAACTTCACATGAAAAAAATTGCATATTTATGTCAATTTTTATTCAAAATATCAATTTTTATTTAATTTTTAATTTATTTGAGAAAATGTCTTAATATAATTATATAATAACATCTAGCACATTTTTGTGTTCAGTTTTGGCACTTTTTAAGATTCCTAATCCATTCCTTTTCATAATCACCTACACACATCCCTATACATCCAAACTTATTTCAACCCTACCTTCATCAATTCCCATATATTCCACTCATTTATTGGACATTTATAGAGTGTGGGACCAAATCCCACATGATGTGGATTTGACCCAAAATTCAAAATTGCTGATCCATGCCTTTTCTTCATAGCCCTCACCGAACCAACTTGTGTCATATTTATGTGACAATTTGTTATGTCTTGATATATAGACATTCAAAAGCATAGCCTTTAGAGAACCAACTTATGACGTATTTATGTGACAATTTGTTGTCTTGATATATAAAGACATTCAAAGGCATAGCCCTTAGAGAACCCACTTGTGATATATTTAATTGACAATTTGTTATATCTTGGCCCTTAGTTGTAACGTATATATGTGACAATTTGTTATATCTTGGCCCTTAAGTGTAACGTATCTATGTGACAATTTGTTATATAATGGCCCTTAGAGAACCAACTTGTGACGTATTTATGTGAACAATTTGCTATGTCTTGATATATAGACATTCAAAGGTATAGCCCTCAGAGAACCAATGTGTGATGTATTTATGTGACAATTTGTTATGACTTGATATATAAAGACATTCATTTAAACATTATTGAATAATCTCAAAAACTAAATAAAATTTTACACCTTACAAAAAAGCATCATTTAAAAAATATTTCATTTTGAAACATTAAAAAGAATTTAATTCGGCATCAAAATCATTCTAGAACACAATTTCACAACATCCTATCCCGAAACCAACCAGCTGCATCATGGAGTGGCATAATATATTTGTTATCCTTGACTGAGCTGTAACTAACGCTCAAACCATCTTCTGTATAGAAGAAATGAATACATTGTAAAGCAGAAAAACAAAACCCAGTGAAAAATACAAAAATATAAAGTAACATTAAAGAAGTTGAAAATCCAAGGATGAAGAAAACGCCCTTCCTCACCTGCGTCTGCTGCAAGCGACATCCTTGTTATATTGGTATACTCTGACTTGCGTACCCACTCCAGGATCAAGAGGAAACTCCAATAAATGACAGTTATCTCCCTTCAGGGCAACTTCTGGTCGGTTGACTTGAAGCGATTACAAATGGCTGCTGATTGTTTCCTACGGTTTCAGATGCCCATTGCTGATTTTGAGTGCAGGTATTGTTAAAAACCCAAAATAGTAGTAATCATCTCACACCCAAAACTTTTTAAGTTTGGACCGAAATCAGCACATGATGGGCTACAAGGATGGATTTTTAACAGTAAATAAAATTTAAAAAAATTCAAAATTGAAGACCATATCCCATGGAAGGTGAAGATTTTTCCATATATTTAAGCCTTTAAGGCTTTAACCTCCTATAAACATGAATCAATTTTCAAAAAAATTGCAATGTGTTTTTAAGTCTCTCATGTTTCCTCCTCTAATCATGAATCAATTCAGCATATGAAGGGCTATATTATGTCGAACAGATAACCAGTCATACAAATTTTGTCATTTATATTTACAGCTTTCATACCTCCTCCAACCGTGATCCAATTTCAGCATATGAAAGGCTATGTTGAACAGTTAACCAGTCAAAAATTATGCCTTCCATGAACCAATTTCAGCATATGAAAGGCAATGTTGAAAAGATAAACAGTGATTCAGAATTTAATGAAATATATTTAGCCCTTTCGTGTTTCTTCCTCTAATCATGCATCAATTTCAGCATATGAAAGGCTATGTTGAACAGATAACCAATCATAAAAAAAATTGCCTTTCATGTTTCCTCCTCTAACCATGAACCGATTTCAACATATGAAAGGCAATATTGAACAGATAACCAGTCATAAAAATTTGTCTTTCATGTTTCCTCCTCTAACCATGAATCAATTTCAACATATGAAAGGCATATTGAACAGATAACCAACATATGAAAGGCATATTGAACAGATAACCAGTCATAAAATTTGCCTTTCATGTTTCCTCCTCTGACCGTGAACCAATTTCAGCATACAGAAGACAATATTGAACAGATAACCATAAAATAAAAAAATTACCCGGCAACCTGGGCAGGCCGTCAAAGTTAACCCCTGTTGGACTGCTCCTCAAAACAAGGTGAGGCTAAGAGCTGCAAGTTTTGCCCAAAAAAAAATGTGTCAAACTGGAATCTAACTACGACCATTACACTACAACCTTACAATATATCGACTGTAAACGCAACCTAATAATAGAGGTGTGCCAATCTAATGCATCAATGACCGTTACATTACAATCTTAAAACATGTCTGCTGAAGTTAAATGGGCCACGGTAATGGCCCTACCCAATTTGCTCTGATGAGTTTTGGATTGGAAAAACTCAAAATGATCAAGGTAGAACCTCAGATTTATACGGATTCTACTTCTCTTTCAACAGTGAAAGTCCTCACGGAAGTACGATCATTTACAGGGATAATATTGCTGAACACTTTAATTCAAAATATAATGGTATATCGGGTGTTAAGGATTAAGATCCACACACGTGTGTATTTATCCAGTCACTTGGCAGTTGGCATAAATGTTCAGTTCAGAATGGTCTGTTCAAAGGGCGTCCAATTATTCCCCTAATTTCGAGAACGATCAGACTGAAACCCATAATGTTAACGATTAAATGCTGTAAAAACTATATCGGCAGTGTTGGAAGCCATTCTCTTACTATTACGCCATTAGTATTCATCTGACTATCATCCCACCGAAAAGGCAACATAAAACATCCAAATGGGCAGAAGTAAGCATTCTTTTACCAAAATAAAACTGTTAAAAACCATGCGAAACTATCAAAGATCTGGACTAGAAGATCCTTGATATTTTACAAGGAAAAACTCATAATAATAGCAGGACTACACTAAAAAACCCATAATAATAGCAGGACTACACTAAAAAACCATTCATGAAATTAAGATTTCGAAGCCAATAAGTACAGCATTTTCTGAACAAAGATGCCCAAAACATTGGCAAAAAAGACATAGAACAGGGTTTAAAAAAGACATCACTGGATGGAGTATTCTATATCTTTCTATTAAGAGTGTCCTTGTAACGCATGAGGGACTCCAGGCGCTGCAACTTGAGCTGCTGCTTGAACTTGTTTATGAAGTCATCCGCCTTTGCATCAACTCCCTCAGTAGTCGAGCCATCAGCGACCGCTTCTTCTTGCAAATGTTCAGGAGGAGGAAGAGGCGTTTCCTTTGCCGCCACCGCCCGGGCATGGGCATGGCTGGTGAGCTCGAAAGTCTCAGATTTCTTTATCTTCCCAGGCAGAGGAGGCGGAGGCGGGTGCAGATCTAAGAGCGGCGCCGCATCCGATTTGCTCCGTCCAAGCCCAATCTTCACATTCCCTGTTCTCTGCGATAACCCAGAAGCTCTGGCGCTGCTCTGTGCTGCCTTACTCGGTTTTTCTTTCTCCGCAATCACTTGCTTTTCCTCTTCTCTGTCTACCACATTGTCCTCTGCCACTGCTTCCTGCGGCTCAGTCCATGCGACCACCTCCGCGTGATCATTTGCCCTCCTATAGAAAGACATCGACGGTAACCTGTTGAGCAGAGAGGGGGCCCTCCTGAGGGCATTACGATCCTCATTGTTATTGCTGTTGCCAAGCAGGCGAGAGCTAACTGCAATGGTGCCGATAACAATGTTGAGCAGCAAGAACAGCACAGTAGGGGTAAACCAACTCTGCACAGTATCCCACATCTGCGTAGGACCAAACCCTCCTCCCATCCCCGACATCTCCATCGCCTCAAACTTTTGCTCTTTGCCCCTTCACAATATATTATTTGTAGCTGCCCATGAACACATTAACTGCATGGGAGCTTAAATAGCAATGCAACTTCCCTTTCTCACGTCAACTGCTTACTTCCGTCGATTCTCAAATGCACTGCTACGGACGACCCAACATAAACAGACAAACACTTGCAGTTGGCGAACTCACACGAGTTTTATGCGTACAGTGACAGTCGTATTTTCGACCGTCAGATGACAGAAAATAAAATGAGTGGGTGAAGATTGCGAACATTTTCCACAAAATTTCTTCGCTGCTTTAATGGTGGTATTAAATCCTCTCGACTAGGCCTAGGTACCTTGTCTGGTAGGTAAGAGAGCATAGATTATCCGTTAGGGCCTGAGAAGAGAGAGGAGAGAGAGTATGGAGTGTCCCACGTGCTTCCCAGGTGTTCGCCGACCAAACATGTGGCTCCCCTCGTTTCACTTATGTACGAAAACATGCAACAAAGTCGAGCGGATTATTAACGTAGGATTCCCGCCATGCTTATCTCTTCAGATAATGGAGTTCAATTTTTTATTTACTTCTCTCTTCTGGCGGTTGATGTTTTGCGGTTTGACTCCCATTCTTTAGTTGTTTTATAGTCGAAATCCCCGTCATGAAAGAAGCCGATTGAGTGCACGTTATCTCTGCTCATTATTTTAAGCTTAGATTATAAACAGAGGTCCACCGTAAAAAGCAAAATATCTGTCTTTAAAAGGGAGTGAAAATTCCAACGTCTCTAGAAACTCCCCAAAATATAAGACAGATCTGAGGTAGATTAGATTACAGCAAGATTAGTGACGTGGCGAAGTTTTTGTCTTGTGTGAGGGAGTAAGCCGCAATGAGGGGCGGTCATTCGGACTCACTAATGATTCATCATCCATCCAAGTTTGAAATAAGTGTCCTAGAGTAATTAGAGTTCATGTTAATATAGTCAAAAGTATACTATGATTGATTTAGTAATTATTTGTTTTAAGTTTTGTAATATAAATCAGGTCAAAAATTAATTTTGATTAGATGACTTAGTCATATGGTCGGAAGAAGTATAGTTTGATTGATTTAGTAATTATATTGTTTTGGATTTTCTAATATAAATTAGACGGAAAATTAGTTTTGAGTAATTGATTTAGTCAAACAATTTAAATTTTGAATGTAGAATAAATGAAGGTAAATAGAGAGTTATGAATAAATTTGAAGAGTCATTAATATCCAATTCATGATTTGGATATGCAACATGTGATTTGTCTTTTTCTTATTGCCATCAAAATTGGGGTGTTTGTTAGTGGAAGTGTCGAGATTATTAAAATTAATGAGAACATCATTTGTGCTACATTAGATAGTTGGCCTCCAAAAAAGTGTGACTATGGTAGATACAATTGAATTTTGTCTTTCACTCTCATTTTTTTTAATATTACCTTTTTAATTGCAATTGTTATTGTATTGTGAGTTTAACCTGAGCACTTAACAATAGAAACATCCATACTTCATATTGTTTGGGAGCAAACTCAAACTCACAATTCCAACAAAATTAATTATGTTTGGGTTCGTTATATATCTATGACTAATCTTGCATATCGATGGAAATGATAATCTTATTAAAAAGTTACCAAAATTTATTATTGATAGACATATTTTTGTCAATAAGCCTAAATACAACTGATCAACATAAGTCTTATGATGACACAAATTATTACCATGCACTCATAAGTTTTGAGTGTGGAGTTGAGCATTCTAATACTTTTTAATATGGACAATCACCCAACTATACATTGAGAAGCACTAACAAATTTTGATCACCTCTAAGAATTACCATCTTTTTTATGTCTTTTTTTCTTTATTTTAATAACTAAAATTTCTATTATTCTTTGGAGTTTTAGGGGTACTAATGATGAGTGTAAAATATATGCCATGGATATAATTAGTTGAACTAAATATTATAAGAACATACCAAATCATTGTCGTGTGAACTCATTAAAGTTTTGAGTGCAAAATTGGAAGGTTTCAATGCTATTTAATATTGGTGATTTAATGAGAGTACTTTGAGTCCTATTGACCTCCTTTAGTCACTTGTGAACATTAATATGATTTCATTTAGGAAAAGTGGATTTTGTCATCTTAGTGCTTTGAGATTCAATAAATTCAAATAATTGATAGAAGGATGTAATTGATATAACTATTGAACTAATCATCATCATTGTACTATGGTTTAATGTCATATACTCATGTGAAGAGGTAATTAACCTTGGGAATTGAAATGGAAATTTAATATGATATCTTGGAGGGTTCAAATGGAGGTACTATGTGGTGTAATTAAGGATCAAGAACCCATGTAAGGGTAGTCCATCCTTATATCCTTCACACTCACAACACACATAGGCACAACCTAGACGCTTGAATGCAAAAGCACAAAAGATTTATTAAATTCATGTAGTTTTAAGCAACTTGCATACAAATTACATTATAAGTGTATTTCAGATTTAGGATAATATTTTATCATGTGAACCTTGTTAATGTAAGTGTATTTCATTAAATGATGAAGCATTGAAGGCACTCCTTTCATTTCATGAATCCATGGTCTACCCAAGAGAAGATTGTATGAAATGTCATCGAGTATGACATGGATGGGAGTTTGTAACATGACCTTACCAACTTTAACAGATAAAGTTATTACACCAAGAGGTTCTCTCCCTACATTATCAAAACCACAAATAAAAAAATCAACTAGTTGAATTTTGGTCTTGTTCACTTCAATTATGTCCAAGAGATCCACACTACAAACATTAAACCCTGAGCCATTATCAATAAGGGTATGCCTAATCCTAACCTTGTTAATAACAACCATTATCATCAAAGCGTCATTTTTTTTGTGTTTTCAAAGGGGGTAATTCATTTTAATGAAAGAAAATGTCCACACTAGCCAAATTAATACCCTCAATTAAGGCTACTACATCATTTAGTTGCACACTAGAAGGGACAACAACTTTTTGCAAAGCATATTGAAGCATGTCATGATAAACAGGTGATGTTTGAATCAAATCCCATAAGGATATCTTAGCATGAGTGTTGCAAAGGTGTTTTACAAGGTCATATTCCTTTCCACTATGTTGAGGTAAATGAGGGGCACCAAGTAAAATAGGTTGTGAGAATGGTATCAATGAGGGAATGGTTTGTGTTTGTCCTAGTTGCTTGTTATTCCTTGTGTTATATGTGTGAGAAAGTGTGTGATAACTTGGTTTATGCTACACATTATTACTACTAATTATTTTGCAAAGTTTAGGATGTGGCCATGGGTTAGTGGAAGTGTCGAGATTATTAAGACTAATGAGAACATCATTTGTGCTACATTAGATAGTTGGCCTCCAAAAAAGTGTGGCTATGGTAGATACAATTGAATTTTTTCTTCCACTCTCATTTTTTTTAATATTATATTTTTTTATTGCAATTGTTATTGTATTGTGAGTTTAATCTGAGCACTTAACACTAGAAATAGTCACACTTCATATTGTTTGGGAGAAAACTCAAAATCACAATTCCAACAAAATTAATTATGTTTGGGTTCGTTATATATCTATGACTAATCTTGCATATCAATGGAAATGATAATCTTATTAAAAAGATTACCAAAAATTATTGTTGGCAGACATATTTTTGTCACTAAGCCTAAATACAATTGATCGACATAAGTATTATGATGACACAAATTATTACCATGCACTCATAAGTTTTGAGTGTGGAATTGAGCATTCTAATACTATTTAATATGGACAATCACCCAACTATACATTGAGAAATACTAACAAATTTTGATCACCTCTAAGAATTACCATAACTTTTAAATTATGTCTTTTTTTCTTTATTTTAGTAACTAAATTTATATTATTATTTGGAGTTTTAAGCGTACTAATGATAAGTGTAAAATATATGCCATGGATATAACTAGTTGAACTAAATATCATAAGCACATACCAAATCATTGTCATGTGCACTCATTAAAGTTTTGAGTGCAAAATTGGAAGGTTTCAATGCTATTTAAAATTTGTGATTTAATGAGATTACTTTGATTCCTATTGACCTCCTTTAGTCACTTGTGAACATTAATATAATTTCATTTAGGAAAAGTGGATTTTATAATCTTAATGCTTTGAGATTCAAGAAATTCAAATAATTGATAGAAGGATGAAATTGATATAACTATTGTACTGATCATCATTGTACTATGGTTTAATGTCATATACTCATTTGAAGAGGTAATTAACCTTGGGAATTGAAATGTAAATTTAATATGATATCTTGGAGGGTTAAAATGGAGGTACTATGTGGTGTAATTAAGGATCAAGAACCCGCGTAAGGGTAGTCCATCCTTATAGCCTTCACACTAATAACACACATAGGCACAACCTAGAGACTTCAATGCAAAAGCACAATAGCTTTATTAAATTCATGTAGTTTTAAGCAACTTGCATACAAATTACATTATGCTACAACAACACTTCTTGTAGCTTTTCTCTCAATCTCTTACAATAAGGCTTCACACAAAGCCATTTTCCTTATTATTATACCCCCTTCAAATTATAGGGTTTGTGTTCTTTCTTATATTTTCCCATCAAAGTCACATTTTCATTTTCTGTAGGAGTTAATATTTCTCATGTCACCACTCTATTCTTCTCTCTCTAATCTAACCCCCACAATGGAGAGTCCCAATAAAAAATAAAATGGTCTATATATTAGCTAGTACCATCAACCAAGAGATTGGTATAGCTATTGTTGCTAGCTAAGATATGAAACTACCACATAGGGATAATGAAGTTGATCTTGGATAGGGCCATATAGTCCAAGAATATTTTTGTGTTTCACTCTAGTAAGGAAGGGATTAACACCTAGGGGATGACTACCATGATGATCAAGGAAGCTATGAGCTTGATGTAGAAGAATGAGAGGTTGATTGACCAAGAAAGAGATTAAAAACCCACCATTAAATTGCAAAAAAGAGAAATATAACAACCAAGGATATATGATTCAAACTATTGTCACAATGCTAAAGAGAATATCTAGGTAGAACCTAAGAACTCAAAAACACCTCATGAAAATAAAATATTAATTGTGATGAGTAAGAAGGAAGAATCAACAAGAGAAAAGATTGAATAATGTCCTCATTGTCAAGAAAATTGGGTAATAATAATCATGTGGTGATAGAGATTTATTCATCCCCAAAATAAAAAGTTATGATAAACCTCAACCCCAATAAAATATTTTTCATGAATAATAAATTAGCACAAAAGGAAAGAAGGAAAGAAAAGGATAAAGCACACAAGCCTTCATATTTAGCTACCATATGTCATAAAAGACTAAAGTTCTCCAAATTGGTTAGTTTTCTTTTAGGAATAAAGTCAGTAAGAAGAAATCAAACATGTTACCTCCAAGACTATAAAGGGAATAATAATTGATAGTAAGTTGAGAGTTTAAAACAACATTTATTTCATTATATTGCCTAAGGCAATAATAATTGTTAGTTTGATCAAATATCATATGTGACTTATCTTGAATAGTAGAAAGCACATTTTGTTTAATTGAGTATCACCGCCAAGTACCAAGGTTAAGCATTTGAATGTAGACCTCTTAAAGCTAAAATCACATCTAGTTCTCCTATAGCTAGAATTTTAGTCCTCTTATAGTAGAATAATGCATGGTCCTATACCAAAAAAACACATGTTATCCTAGTAGGAAACCCCAAGTTCCTTGCAAGTTAGCTCTAGCTCTAAAAAGATGGTCGACAAGTTTCAACACTTCATTGGAATCCTTTAATGTGATTTCAATCTAGGTTAGAATCATGGTTCTCTCATTTGAATTTTGGGACAAGGAGTTTTTAAAATGAATTAAACTAGTTTCTTTAATCATCTCTTGACCATTGATCTTATGATGAGATCAACAAGTGGGTTGGTTTTTATGATGATTTGTGTTTGTATTGATCAAGACTACATATTCACCTCTAGGATATTAATAAATTCTAAGCTAGGAGCTTGGAATCAAGTACTATAGTATGAATCATCCCTCTTAGCATGCTTCAAATGAAAAAATATTAGTCATTGAGCTAAGAAATTCCCTATCTAGTAGAAGTCAAAAAAAATATGGAAACAAAAAGAGTCTATTGCGTCAAGTGGTAAGGAATATGGGAAGGAAGTTGAGCTAGAGAATCCTATCAACAATAAGATCATCAACCTATAATTAGTTTCCTCTTAGCCATCTAGAGGGGGGTCAAGAGAATGATTCCTTAAGTGACTTTTCCAAATCTTGAAGCCCAAAAATGGAAATCCATTTGTGTTTCAATCCTCAAAGGGGGGGATATTCCCCTTAAATATGTAGGACTAACATCAAGTTAGAATCCCAAGAGTTTTTTAGGGGTCAAGATGAGATTTTCAAAGTCTTTGAGATGATAGTTGCTCCTCCTATTATGGTTTCCCTAGCTTCTAGCGATGTTGGGGAATAAGTGTAGGTGTTAGAATCCAAAAGCATTTAAAATTATGTCCCCCTTGTGGTGGGCCTTAAGAATAGTTGATTAAAGGGTATCAAATCATCTATAAATTCCCAAAAAGGGACAAAAAATAAGAATCTCTATAAAATATTGATGGAAAGCCATGCTTTTGTGGTTAGGGGAAAAACTAATAAGCCTTTATCCACACCCTCAAAAGGAAAGAAACAGATCTCCAATATAGAATGTAAAAAAGAAACAAAAAAATAGTAGATTGTAGGGCAAATCCTCAAATTTAAGGGAGATTATCCTAGAAAAATACAAGGGAAAGAGATGCTAAAAAAGAGATTAGTGAGGGGATTCAACAAATGATAATAGATATGTGATTGAAGAGCACCTCTAAATCTAAGAAATGAAAATTGTATTGTGAAATGTCAAAGTACTCAATAATCCTCACAACATGACCTACTGAAAAATCTCATCTAGGAGCATAAACTAGATGTTCTACTAGTTCAAGAGACTAAAATGCTAATAGAAAAGCTTCTTAAATTCAAGAACAAGTTCTTCAAGGAATGTATTTTTTATAGTTAATGGTGATGGTGCCTCTTAAGGCATTGCCACTCTCTAGAGCCCTAAGGTTATAGTTGGCTCTACTTTGATGGAAGACTCAAACCATGTTGCTACATTACTCACTAATAAGAGAGACAATATTTCATGGATCTTCTTGAATATTTATTCCCCCAACTCTACAAGAGCTGAGAAGAAGCTATGGACTAATCTCAAAAACTTCAAAAGACTTCACCTCAACACTAAATGGAATTTGATGGGGAACTTCTTGATACCCCCTGAGGGATATGAGAAGAAAGGTGGATCTTAGATGTTAATAAAAAGCATGGATGATTTTGTGAACCTTATTAATGACCTTACTCTTCTAGATTTGGATTTTAAGGAAGCTAACTTTACTTGTTCCAATAGATGTGTGGGATATTCCCTCATAAAATTAAGGCTATATTGAACCTTGATTTCTCCCAAATGGATGACTATTTATTTATGCTCCTTGTCTACTCTTAGGTGACTTGGTTTTGATCACTCTCCTATTATTCTCTATGTTAAACAATTGGATAAGAAGAAATGTTTCCATTTCATATTGAAAATCTATGGAATCAACACTCAAATATTAAGAATAAAATAGTTAAATGGTGAAGAATTAAGGCACATGGTTCAATTATGTATAGAATAGCTAAGAATCTTAATAATATCAAGATCAACATCTAGAAATGGAATAGAATTTCCTTTGGTCACACTTTTAAAAGAAAGGAGGAAATGAAAAAGAAGCTAGACTCTATCCAAAGGGAAATCTATAAAAGGGGTTTGGACAACACCCTCTCAGTTTGTGAGAAGTATCTCTTGTCTGAATTACACTCTATTAGCTCCAAATAGGACTTATGGAGGCAACAATCTAGGTCTATTTGGATCAATAAAGGAAATTGCAGCACCAATATCTTCTATTTGACCACCCTTAAGCACATATCAACCAATAGAAATAGGGAGACTAGGGTGGAAAATTATCTATGAACAACATAAAAATTGAAATTAGATGTAAAGCTTCCAATTTTTTTGGACCTTCTATTTTACAATCAATCCATAAACTTGGATATTCAATTGGTTCTCTTGGAAGAGATTCCCAAGCTCTTAAATGAAGAAGACAACATAGAGCTAAATAAAATTCTAATAAGTGAGGGGATTAGGAAGGCTATATTTTCCTTTGAGCATGAATCGTAGATTTTTGGCACCAATGCACTTCTCTAGCTCTTCTAGGGTTTTTCACCTAAAAGGAGAGAGGTAGGGCCAAAAATGCTAAGGGGTTCATTCAAAGTATGTTATGTATGATGTTATCTAAGCTAAATGAAGTGAATTAAATGCAAGTAAGTGATCTATATGATTGATTATGAATGCAAAACTAAGATGTAAACTGTGTTGGAAAACACACTATGATATGCAAACAATGAACTAAGAATGAATGAAATGCAAAACAAAAAGAGAAAGGTTGAATCAAAGTGCACCTAGGAAAGATTTGAGGAATCTAGAATGTCCTGAATGGTGTTTGAAATTGCTGAAAATCAACATTGGGACTCATTCGCCTAGGGTGGCGAATTAGTCCTACTACTAGTGAAATCTATTTGAAGCAAGTTTCTGACTATCGGGATCTGGAATCTAACAAAATCTAGATTTCTAGTCTTAAGGTGGGACTCATTCACCACTAGTGGCGAATCAGTCCTCTCCCAAAATTTTGAGAAATCGGGAGACAACTCTGCAACACCAGATTTGGAAATGTCTACTTGTCGGGTTGCTAAAGTCAATTCTGCAAGAAATAGATAGAAAACCTTCTCCAAGCTTGAAATATGATTGATTTGACTTGAAGCACCTAGTTGACTTGTTGAACAATATTCAATCACCTAAATGCTTGTTAAATCTGCATACCTAGGTTTGCAAACACACATGCAAGAGGGGCAAAATGGTTGAGGATTAGCAAATAGGGGTTTTCCTTGGTCAAACCCCACTTTGGTAATCAAACCCTTAATGAAATAATGAAATGCAAGAGAATGATAAACTAACAACATGCAAATGCTATCAACTTACCAGACCCTTGTTGATGAAAATATGAAGTTGTATCAATTGATGCTCCACAATGCTTGAATAGTGCTTGATTTGATAGTGTAAGATACTTGAATGCTTGAGTAAATAGGTGAATGAGTGAACTTGATGGATGCTTGAATGAATAGGGTTAGAATGGATGTAAAAACACTTATTTATACATTATTGTGCCTTAGTAACCCATTAATACCTCATCACAAGCTGACATCAAGTGATTTTGAATAAAAACTCGAAAGGAAATTCAAAATATTTTGAATTTGGAGCCAAAGGGGACTCATTCGCCACCCATGGCGAATGGGTCCCACCTAGAACCTGAAAATGGGTGTCAAGAATTATCTTGTATTTAATGTTGTTTGTCAGGCTTACATTCAAAAATACACTTAATTAAAGCTTATAAGGGCATAAAAGGGTCAAATAAAGCATAAGAAAGGTGTAAATAGTGAAGTTGTGCCTAGAAAAGTGTGAAATCTTGTTACAAGACTTTATAACACTTCAAAATAGGACTTGATTAGTGATGAAAAGGTTATTTTTAGGTGAATTGCAATAAATAGAGTCTAGAAGAGTGTAGAAATGTTTTACAACACTTCACAACACCTTCACAAGATGTCATTATTTGAATTTTAGTACATAAATATGCATGTTCAAGCCATATTACAATATAAAATGAGAGCAAGATAGACCAAACATCATGAAACAATACCTAAAAGGCCATGAAAATGACAAGGGGCCATTTTTCTACAGCATAGCTCACAAAACAAAACTCTCGGGACTAATGGCTTTTCATAGGTCTTCTTCTAGAACTTCTAGGAGATTATCTCAAAGAATTTCATAGTTGCCACCAATAATTTTTTTAGAAGTTGTGTGTTGTTAAAGGAATTTAACTCTTGCTTCATAGTACTTATTCCAAAACAACTAGGTGCAAATTATTTTGGTGACTTTAGACCAATTATCCTTTGTAATTTTATCTACAAGATTTTTTCAAAGGTAATTACAACCAAATTGTAGATGGTTCTTCACTTGAACCAATCTCTCTGTAGTAGAGTGGGTTTTTTCAAGGAATACATATGATGGGATAAATCATCTATATTTATAAATTCCTCTACTCATTGTCTATAGATGAAAAAGAAGACTTTTTTCTCAAACTAGATCTCATGAAGGTCTATGATAGAGTGAATTGGAATTTCTTCTGAAGGCTATTGCAAGGTTTGGATTTGGAGCCAAACTTATGGATATTACTTATGAGACGATTTCAACCCCTAAGTTATTATTTTTTATTAATGAATCTCTACCAAGATTAATCAAAAGCTCAAGAGGGTTAAGATAGGGGGATCACATCTCCCTGATAATGGTTGAAGCTTTGGGAAGAAAAAACAAAATGGAAATAATTGAAGGTAGATTAAAAGGCATAATACCTACCTCTTCTATTCCTCCTTGCTCCCACCAACAATATTTAGATGATACAATGATAACTAGTGAAACATTGGTTAGAGAAACTAGTACACTAAAATGAGTCCTCTTGAACTATGAAAAATATTTTGGCCAAAATTTCAACCTCTTGAAAAGTACTATCTACTTCCAAAATACCCCAACTATCTAGCAAAATGAAATGTATGGTATCATAAAATTTTCCAAGTGGAATTTATCCCTTCTAATATTAGGTCTACCCCTTTTTATTGGTAAAATCCATGATTCCTTATGGATAGAGAGAGAAGGATGGAGAGGTAGAGAGGTATTTCTTGAGCTCAAGGGAGAAAGAGTCAAATAGAGAGAGGGTTAGAGAAAGGGATGGAGGTAGTGAGAGAGAGAGGTTTAGAGCATAAGGGATATACAAAGAGTGAGATAAAGAGAGAGAGAGAGAGAGAGAGAGAGATGATAGAGCTTGTTGATTACTGAAATTTGACTAAGTTTGAAAAATTATAAGATCTTCCAAAATCTAGAATCTACATTATAACTCATAGAGATTTGAAACGATTGTCAAACATCCTAAAACTATATACATGAAATATAACTTAAAGTATAAGAAAGTATTTCTTTCATATATAAATGTCACTTATACTTAAATGTCCATATATAAATTTCATTTAAATATTTATTTCATGTATATAGTCTGACCAAAAGATAAAGATAAATATTTTTCTTCATAAAAACATGAGTGTGTTATAACCTGCTCACATTATGTGAATGTAATCACTTAACATGAGTGAATATAATCACATAATGTGAGAACATTATGATTTGGTAGTGACTGAGCCTAGGTTGGGTCACTACCAACCCATAATGTGAGTGTGTTTCTTTATAACGCACACATTTTTTCTTTATGGGACCAAAAAGTGGGGTGGCCACTTTTTGGTCCTCCATCTTGGTGCACATGCTCATGATACAATAATATTTCACTGAATATTCAAATACATCAATACTTTAACATGTTACAAAATTTAACCAATACTTCCACGTGTCACACACATCGTGCCTTCCACTTCAAACCATAATTGCATGCAGAATCATAAAATCAACTAAAAGTTATTTTCAAAAAATTAACTTGGGGAACAATGGGCGGACTGTGGAGCACGGGTGAGAAAAGCAGGATTTCGAATCTCTGAACAATGGAGCAGGTCGTGGAGTAGGATCTGAGGAATCCCAGGCAGAATTGATGCATTTCTGAGTGAGGAGAAAGGTAAGTATGAATCAGATGAGGACACTGAAAACAACATCCAGGTGGACCCGGGAGGGAAGACAAATTTGGGGGCTTCCCCTGAAGGAAAAAAAGGCGAAAAAACCAATGAAGTGGTAGGGACCGCTGATAGGGAAGGAGAAAAGTACAAACCTTAGTCTTCGCTATTTGGTGTTAAACCAAATGGAAAATCGGTCTTCCCTCCAGTGCGTAATTTTTCTAACCCAATGAAAGGTAAGTTTGCCATCTCTGTGCCTAATCTGATTATTGTTCATAATATTGCTTTGATGGACAAAGTTCTGGTCGGTAAGTTTATGGGTGCTAGACCAAATGTTGAGGTGGTTAGGTGGTTAGGAAGTTTGTCAGAAATAAGTGGAGAATCAATGGTAAGGTTACGGTGGCTGCTCTTCCTAGAGGTTTCTTTTCCTTTGAGTTCACCTGCAAGGAGGACATATTGGTTGTGAGGAGTGGTGGACCTTGGGTCATAGGAAAATCTTCCCTAGCCCTTAAGAAATGGACCTCTTGCCTAGATCTCTCTGATTCCATTTTTTAGAATGTTCCAGTTTGGGCTAGACTCTCGGGTCTCCCTCTAGAATATTGGAATGAGGACGTCTTTAATGGCATTGCTAATTCTTTTGGAGAGCTTCTATCTATTGACCCTATGACAACAGCTAGAAAGCAGTTGGTGTTTGCATGAATCTGTGTGGAAGTTTCACAAAATGTTGACCTCCCTCCTTCAATAGATATCTAGTCTAAGTTGGTAACTTGGGCGCAGGCTATTGAGTTTGAGTCCATTCCCTTTGCTTGCTTTAAGTGCAGAAAAATGGGGCACTGGGCTAAGAAATGCCCATTAAATGCCAACAAAGATAAAGAAAATCTCCAGTCTAACCCTAAGACTGTTTGGAGAAAGAAGCCTGAAGGGGAAGGGCAAGTTAGTAGTACCAATACCCTTAATAAGGAATCTAGAAGGAAATTTGAAGCTCGGAGGAATACCACTGGAATCAATGGCAAAGTAGAACCCAAGGAATCTGATGTTCAGAAGAATCAACAAATAGGGGTAGAAAGTATTTCTGGTTCAAAGGAAGAAGGAGAAGAAATCTCAGAGAATGGTGGGGAAGGTAAAAGGGATAAGGACTTTGTTTCTTCCACTCTTAAGATTTTATCAGAAGGAAAAGATAATGGAGATCCTGGACTGGAGGATATTCCTATCTAGGGTTTGTCTCTAGATATTGGAATTCCTATCCTAACTACTACTTCTGTAGAAGGTTTCCCTTCGAGTGACCTTCTTAAACTCTGCAAAAAAACAACTCCATATTTTGTCAAGGACACCTTTGAGAATCTGAGCCAGAATGTCAAACTTTCAAGTGACAATTTGAACCAGCTCAGGAATGGCTAGATGGATACTCTCCCGTGGGAGCAAAGAAGAATGTATGATAAGGAATGGGAATCTGGGAGAGAGATGGAGAGTCAAGAAGAAACTGGTTGGGAAGAAGTCCTCTCTCAATCGAAGAAAAAGAAGGATAGAAGTAAACAACAAAATACTTTGAGTGGAGTTGTTACTAGAACAAGAGCAAAGGTGGATTGTGGTGCTAGTAAGTATAGCCAAGGAAGAAGGTCAGGTAAATGGAAAAGAGAGCATGAAAGCTTTCAGGACATAGCGGATGGTGTTCAAAAGACCATTCTGAAGATTCTCCAATCCCCTGGTAAGATATGAAGATTATGTCTTGGAATATTAGAGGGCTTAATAGCCTTCATAAGAGGGATGTTTTGCACAATTTTGTTAGGGATCATAAACCTGATATTCTTCTCATCCAAGAAACTAAAATGTCCAAAGATAAGGTGGAGAAGATTAAAATGTTTCAGAACTGTGGAATCCAAGGAAATAGTTCAGATGGTGCGTCGGGAGGAATTGCTACTTTTTGGAACTAGAACTTTATTAAAGGGGAACCTTTGGTGAAATCACTAATCATGTGGCTACTAAATTCACACATATCAAAGAAAATTTTAGCTGGATTCGGTCGAATATCTATGCTCCTAATGGGAAAGGAGCCAGAAAATCTTTATGTAATGAGCTCTCTGCATTTTGCAAGATCTTTGATAATGACCACTGGGTTGTAATGGGTGACTTCAACACTCCCCTTCTGAATGAAGAGAAATTTGGAGGATCTCAGGTGAATTCAGAAGATATGAAAATTATGTCTTGGAATATTAGAGGGCTTAATAGCCTTCATAAGAGGGATGTTTTGCACAATTTTGTTAGGGATCATAAACCTGATATTCTTCTCATCCAAGAAACTAAAATGTCCAAAGATAAGGTGGAGAAGATTAAAATGTTTCAGAATTGTGGAATCCAAGCAAATAGTTTAGATGGTGCGTCAGGAGGAATTACTACTTTTTGGAACCAGAACTTTATTAAAGGGGAACCTTTGTTGGAAAGCACTAATCATGTGGCTACTAAATTCACACATATCAGAGACAATTTTAGCTGGATTCAGTCAAATATCTATGCTCCTAATGGGAAAGGAGCCAAAAAATATTTCTGGAATGAGCTCTCTGCATTCCGCAGGATCTTTGATAATGACCACTGGGTTGTAATGGGCGACTTCAACACTCCCCTTCTGAATGAAAAGAAATTTGGAGGATCTCAGGTGAATTCAGAGAGTAAATATGATCTTTTGGACTTCATCAACAACAAGGCATTGTTTGTTCTAGATTTGAAAGGAGCTGTATATACCTAGTCAAATAGAAGAATCAGTAAGGAACTGATTCAAGTAAGGTTAGATTGAAATTTAATTTTTGATCAGTGGCTTATAAACTATTATTGTTCTCTTAAAGCTCTTTCTAGAGTGGGCTTTGATCACTTTCCTATAAGTTTTGTGGCGGACCCTCTAAAGGTGAAGAAGAACTCTCCCTTTAGATTTGAAAGAATGTGGTTGTCCCACCCCCATAATTTTTACGAAATCAGGAAATGGTGGAATATTGATGTTCTGGGTACTGCTATGTTCAGAATTGATAAGAAACTGAGGGAAGTCAAACACAAATTAAGAAGCTGGAAAAAAGAGTCCTTTGGAAACATCTTTGGAATTAAATCTAAACTTCAAATGGAGCTTATGGAGATCCAGGATAAAATTAAGAGGGAAGGATACATTGAAAATAATAGGGAAAAAGAAAATGAGCTGCTGGTGAAATTGCATGATATTATAGCTAAAGATGAGGAGTTATGGAGGTAGAGATCTAGAGTGTTGTGGCTCTCAGCTAGAGATAGAAACACTAGGTACTTCCATCTGTCTGCCTCAAAACATAGGGCTTCCAATAGAATTTCTCACATTGAAGTTAATGGCATGAGATATGAGAAAGAGGAAGACATTAAAAAGCAAGTTGTCCTCTTCTTTAACAAGCTTCTCTCAACGAAATGGGGAAGTCAACCATAATGACCAATATTTTCTATTAGAGGCTATCCCTAAGGTTGTTCAGATGGAATATAATGATAAGCTTGCTACCATTCCCTCTAGGGAGGAAATTATGAAAGTTGTCTTTTCTTTTGAAGGAAACAAGGCCCCTAGCCCTGATGGGTTTCCTATGTTCTTTTTTCACTAGTTTTGGGAAATTGTTGAAAAGGATGTTGTGAATGTTGTTAAGGAATTCTTTGGATCCAAAAGTGTTCTTAAGGAATTAAATGCTACTTTCGTGGTCCTTGTTCCCAAGAAACCCGGGGCTATGGAGTTTGAGGCGTTTAGGTTGATTAGTCTCTACAACTCTTTCTACAAAATCATATCTAAGGTTTTGATGTCAAGGATCCTTACTATCCTTCCTTCGTTGATATCCCCTCAACAGAATGGTTTTGTTCCTGGAAGGAAAATATTAGACTCTATAGTTACTGTCCATGAGAATATCCATTCACCTGTGGAATCTAAAACTGAAGGGTTTCTTCTTAAGTTGGATATATCCAAAGCTTATGACCGTGTTGACTAAGAGTTTTTATTAAAAATTATTAGGGTGTTTGGTTTTAGTAGCAGAGTCATTTAGTTGATGAATCAATTGGTTACTACTGTCTCCACATCTATCATTGTGAATGGGTCTCCTACAATATTCTTTCAAAATTCAAGAGGCCTAAGATAGGGTGATCCTATTTCTCCTATTATGTTCACAATCATGGTTGAGAGCCTGGGAAGGAACCTTAAAAGTTTGATTGAACAAAGGTCTCTTGTTGGTCTTAGCCCTTCATCTACAAATTTGATTTGTTCTCACCAATAGTTTGTTGATGACACTATGTTGATGGGAAGATCTACGGTGACTAAGGCTAAGACTTTGAAAAAAACTTTGGACGTGTATGAGAAGGCGACTGGGCAAATGGTCAATAAACAGAAGAGATCCCTTTTTTTCTTTAATACCCCTGAGCATAAACAGGTCAAGATTGCAAGAATCCTTGGTTGTAGAGTGGAATCCTTACCCTCTACTTATCTTGGACTACCGCTTTGCCTTAAACCTCTAGATTCCTTTTGGTGTTCGTTGGTTGATAGATTCAGTAAGAAGTTGGTAGGATGGAAATGAGCTCTTATGAGCCAAGCTGGAAAAATTCAGCTCCTCAAAGCTTCTCTTCATAATCTCCTGGTTTATGCTTTAATCATTTTCAAAATTCCTGCTAAATATGCGGAGGCCATTAAAAAGATCCAAAAAATATTCCTTTGGTCTGGTGTGGAGGAGAGAAAGAGGATGCCTCTTATAGGATGGGATTTGGTTTGCAGACTGAAAACCTTGGGGGGATTAGGTCTTAGAAAAATCAGAATGATTAATAAGAATATTCTTTCTAAACAAATATGGAGATCCTTCTCATCTGTTGGAGAATGGAAAGATATCTTAAGAAGTAAATATATGACTAATTGTGGGTCCCTCAAAGCTTTGTTGGATTCTCCTATTCTGCCCCATGGTTCAACTTGCTAGAATGACATGATTGCTGGTAGAAAGATCTTGGATTTAGGGGTTGGATGGCACATTAGAAGCGGCAATCTAGCAAGGTTCTAGGAGGACAAATGGCTTTTTAAGGAGCCCCTTATATAATTTAAAGATTCAATAGATGGGTTGAGTTTTGCAAAGCAACTTTTGGAGAGTATGTTAAAGATTATTGGAATGAAGGAAATTGGGTGGATTTGTGTGTGGTTAGTCAAGAGTTGGCTCAGCTTCAATCTTCCTTAAGGGTTGTTAGATTGGGACAAAATTAGCTGGATGATCATCTTGTATGGATGGAAAACCCTTCGGGTAACTACTTTGTTTCTTCAGCTATCTCTCTACTGTCCCTTTCTCAAGCCCCCCTCCTTTCTGGTCTAAAGCGTGGATAAAACACTTGACTCTTAATGTCAACATTTTCTTCTGAATTTTGCTTCAAAATAAGGTGCTAACGGTGGATAATCTTTGCAAACGGGGATTTCAGATCCCTAACAGATGTTACCTTTGCAAGTGTGAGGCAGAGTCAACAAATTATTTGTTTCTCCATTGTCTGTTTGTTACTACAATCTAGGGAAAAATTTTAGCCCTCTGGAATATTTCTTGGGTGTTCCCCCTGTCCATTGAAGATTTCTTTTCACAATGGAAAGCTCCATCTCAAAATCCTTTCATTCGAAGATTATGGGCTTTCATTTTCCTTTTTGTTGTTTGGGGAGTATGGAAAGAATGTAATAACAAAATTTTCAGGGATAAGGAGATGTCGGAGACTAATGTTTTTGAAAAAAAAAAAAGGCTTATAAAGGAAAACTTCAATGCTATTCCCCAAAAAGCTCTTAATCTTGAAGTTGTGGTGTGCACTCCCTATGATTTAATGATAGCCAAGGATTGGAATATAAAAATGGATGTTTCTAAGGCATCCAAGCCAACTAAGAAAATCATGGAGGGTGTGTGCTGGACCTTTCCTCCAAATGGCTAGACTAAAGTCAACTTTGATGGCGCTGCGAAGGGCAATCTGGGGATGGCCGGAAGTGGAGGTGTGTTAAGGGACTCAAATGGTAACTTTATGGCAGCTGTGGCCATTTCCCTAGGTCATCAAACCAACCATGTGGCAGAGGCTATAGGAGCTTTTCAAGTTTTAAATTTAGCTCATAATCTGAATATAAAATATGTATGGCTTGAAGGGGACTCCAAAAACATCATTGATTGTCTCCTAGGTAGGACCACTCCCTCCTGGTCAATTAAGAATTGGATTGAAGAAGCAAAATCCATCTTAGACAAGTTCGATAAAGTTAAAGTCTCCCACGTCTACAGGGAAGCTAACAGTGTGGCAGATTACTTTGTGAATGAGGGGGTTAAGAGGGGAGGTTTGAACACGTGGTAGAATTTTAGGTATTTAGGAGCTGAATTCAGGGCCTTATTAGATTATGATGTTACACATGGGAAAGAGGCAAATATCTTTAATGATGATAGGGAAAAGGGATAAGTACATCAAAATCAAGAGATTTGATGGGGTCGTGTCAAATAACTTAGCTGGTAAGGAAAAGCGGCATGCTTTTTGGGTTCATTGGAATGGCTGCATAAACTTGCAACAGGTTTTTGGCGCTGGTAGAGATTACAGTGAGGTGCATTCGAATATGGGGGGATAGGAAAAGAATCAAGCCAAAAAGCTATGAAATGCACACGAGGAATGCTAAGGTCTGGAAACAAGTTGTGAGAGGTGGTTTGGTTCAATTCCTAGAAAAACTTCATGGGCTTGATCCTATGGCTATTGACTACTTTGAGAAGAACTGGAATAATGGTGAAATAATCCTCTTTGGGAGAAAGGTGAAGTTGGATGAGCAAATCATAGGAGAGGTGACTGGAATGTCCACTGAGGGCATGGAGTTTTTTCATGACAAAAGGTTTTCAGACAAGGCGGTAATCAAATTCCCTAAGAAAGAAAAGGAGAAAATGAAACTGGTCAAAGTATCCAACAACTATTTTGAAATCAACACCATCAAGGCGCTTTGGAGGAAGGTGCTTTGTGTCATAATGGAGTATATTACCTTGGACGGGAGATTCACTAGAGTTTATGGGCATCATTTTTCTATCCTTAACCACTTCCGCCATAAGGTACATATTTCTCTGCCTTATTATTTGTTTTGTTCATTGAGCAATAGTCTTGAGGACCACAAGAAAAATCCGAGATACCCTATTCTTCATCCTGGTCTTATTAGGTTAATCTATGAACATTATCAAAGCCTGCCGGCTTTATCCAAACTGATTGCCTCCACAACGTCTGAGGACTATGATACAGATAGTGGTGGTTCGGAGAATCATTCTAAGCCTAACCTGGAGAGAATTGTTGAAGCCCATTTGTCCCCTGTCCTATTTGGTAAGAAAACCCAACTTTGTAAACCCCAGCTCGTGAAAGCTAACCCTGAGATTTACCTCGGTGGCCCGGTTCCTTTAAAGAATCCCACTCTCAAGGGTTCCCCTGCCAATAAGTTGGTTTCCTACTCTGTGGACTCTCTGGAGGACAAAACTGAGAACCCTGAAGCTAGCATAAACTTTGTCTCTACCCCTCCTACTTCTTTTAGAGATGATGGTACCAGATTTCCCAGCTCCCCTAACCTGGATGATTTTAACCTCATTTTAGATCAGGATCAGTCTGGAGATATCCTTGCCTTTGCTAGAAGTGGCGTTGGTGATATTTTTAGGGTTATGAAATGGGCCTATCAAGAAATTAATGATCTTAATCTCAGAAATAGGGTTCTTAATAGTAAGTTGGAGGAACCAGAATTGAAACTATCTGCTCTGAGCAATGAAGAAGGAAAAGGGAAAAAGAACAATACTGGAATGAGAGATGATGACATTGACAACAAGTATAAAACTCTGGAAGCTAAAATTGTAAAAATAAAAAACAACATGAAAACAATTGTGGAACAAAACCATAGAATGGCAAGGCACAATGCCATTATCATCAATGCTATGTCTAAAAAGTTGGAAAAGTCGCAACAGGGCTCATTGGTTGTGATCTAGAAGAGGACAAGGATAAAAACAAGAATGAGGACCAAGGAATATCGAAAAGGACCCATGCCAACTTTAAGAGGAAAGCACCCCCTACTACCCAGATGGTCCAGATCTTAAAGAGGGGGGTTCAGGAAATGAACGACATGGAAGCTGAGACAACGAAAACTTTAAAGTCCCAAGTTTAGTCATTGCTGGCGTTTTGTCTGGTATTTTTGGGTCTTTTCTGTGACCCTTGTTGGCTTTTTTGGTAGTTGTGGCTCTTTCATTTTGTTGTCCTCTCTACAACCTCTCTGTTTATGGGATATTTGACAATCTTTTATTTTGTTTGTAAACTTTTGGTTTCGGGTCCCTATAAAACCCGTTTTTTCCTCTTTCAAAAACGTATTACAAAATTTAAATTGAATCATAATCTACTTTTAAAACTATTTGACATTATATGATATCACTACTTATTAACAAAATTAAAACTTTAACAATCAAAACAATCAAGGCTTTCTATCATTAACCATTAAATGAATCCCAAAGATTCATTCTACCCAAACATTATTTCCTACAAATATCTAACAATGGTGTATGCTTTATCTAAGATAACCACAATGATGACATTTTGCCTCAAGTGAGAAAACAATTTTATTTTATCTTCTTACACTTGTGATAACTAGATATGTGGAGTAGATGTTGATCTAATAATATGATTTATTTTAAAGATTAGTAATACTCCTAATCCGAGTATTTTTTAATTTTTTTATATAAAATTAGAGTGAGTTACACTATTACACATAACACATCTTGTAGCAAATATCTTTAGGTATATATCTAAAAGTAATAAAATACACAATTTATCTAATCGTTGATGCATGTAGGTGAATTAGTTGATACAAAAACCATAACCTTATAACAATGACAAAGTATTTTCAACTCATAATCACAAAACAACAAGAATACAATACATAAAACCCATTACCAAGAAATTCTTTGAATCTTATTTTCCCCATTTCAAAAATATAATTGAAATAACCCTATAGAAAATAATAATATATGAATCATGAAATACAAGTTGTATTTGTGGTACAGGACATAAATATAAAAGAAACAATTAAATATAAAAACCACATATGTATTGAGAACAAGGCAAATAATAGGTACAAACCAGGGAATAATTCTATTACATTAGTTCTGAATATGCCCATGCCTCCCACGAGGAAAACTAAAGTAGACAAAATAGACTATCCTTTTTCTCAATCAATTGGAAGGATTCTTGTGGTGGTGGTGGGTCTTCAAATGTGGCTTTTGGTGCTTGGAAGAAAGAGGCAATGATTCCAAGTAAGGACCAACACAACTCTACCTATGGCCATGATTGCTAGCATAGGATAAGTCGGGTAAGGAAATCATAATTTAAGAACTTATGTGAGCCCCATCCTACATGATTTAACATACTCTAAAAGTATAAATTATCATGATCAAAATCTACCATTGCTTGGCTGTGATATAATGCTAAGTAAACGATTAGTTTTGAAGGAAAACTTGCGAAGCTCTTTGAAGAGAAAATAACAAGAGCATGATAAATGTAGATCCCACAAAGGATTTAATGGTGTTTTCCCCACATTAATTGCATTCAAAATCTACTTCTCTCCGGGAGTTAATTCTCTTACCCTATCACCCCAATTTTTTGAGTAATTCTTTCACCAAATTTCAATCATAATTGTGAACACTTGATCTTAAATTTAAGTAGTATGATTCTATTATTGCAAGAGGCATCAAAGATAAATCATTGAATCCCTTTAATTAAGGGTAGTTATTGAAACTGAATAGTATGAGAAATAAAGAAATTCCATTACAATGAAACAAACAATTTCATATAAAGCTTAACAAAGATATAAATAAACACCATTTTGGAATAGCTACTTCCATGTATCATTACAACCATAGCATCACTAAACTATAATCACTATAATCACTAATGGGATAATTTATTATTAGGCACCTTGATAATGTTTGAAGAAATAAAAATGTATAATAAGATTCAAATCATACATATTTGTCACACATCTTTGGTAATATTAGGGGAAACAAATCTATTAGAAAAACACAGATTGTTTTAAATAGTATACTTTAAGTTTTGATTTTTTTAGATGGCTCATCTGAAATCACATTAATAGATGGGTCCTAATAGAGAAGTTAGTGTAATTTCAAATGAATCAACTAAGCAAGTTAAAGCTTAGAGTGTTCTATTTAAAGCTAGCTGAAAAACACAAGTGACCAATTTATTAGAAAACCATTGTGCATTAAACTCAAGTGTTGCCTACAAACATTCCACTAACTCTAGAAACTGTCTTCTAAATCTCATAAACAAGATCAATGGGAAATGGTCAAAAGCTAATTGTTTTTGTAATTAATCATATAAGCTTTATCCAAGCTTTTCAAAAACTTGTTTGAGGGAATTTCATCCATCCATAAAAAATCTAAATGACACTCTAACAACCTAAAGAAAATCTACCAAATATTGAGATAAAATATAAGATTAATGTTGCATGTCAATCAAATCGACAATTTCAAGGAGATATAAATTGATCTAAAATACTCACAATGCATTGAGATAAAATATAAGATTAATGCTTCATGTCAATTGTCAATGGTCCCATGGGGAGAATTTATCTTGATAACCTATGAGTTGGGTGATGTTTTCATCATGTGGGAGCAATTCCAAGTATGCGGGCATTCATTAATCATGGTTGGAGATTTTAGGTGATGGATGACTAAGGTTGATGAAAGGATTAGTGGTGGAAATGATAGGGATGATGGGTTCAATGATTTGAAATAAAGACAGTTTGAGAGAGCCCTTCCTTTCAAAAATACAAGAAAGACTAAAAAAATCATTTTCCCCTTTATGATATTTTCAATTTTAATCATTATTTTTCTTTCCTATTTCATTTTTTGTTTCTATTTTTATCTCTCCATTTTATTTTTCACAAATAACATTTGCAAATAATTTAAAAATTATAATTAATTTATTTCTAATTTTTAGAGGAATAATGAAATAATTCAAATTAATTTATTCTAAGAAATTTAAATAATTCAATTATCTTCACAAACAATAATATTTTTTCCCCACAATTAAACTAATTACAATAATGTTGAGCTACTACTCATGAACCAACAAGGACTCAAACCTAGTAACTTCCATTTGATATTGGAGGGCTCTACCACTAAGATATTTGAACCTTTATACATCCAGTCCATCATTGGTCTAGGTGTGGACTATTTCCAACACCCCCATAAAGCCAAAAAATAGGTGCTTGGGGCTACTAGCCTACCTTAACTTCCACACATGTAAGGAAGCCACAATAGCAGAAAAACTTCCTACACTAATATTGAGAGGAGGGTTATGCAAAAAAATTCAAATCTGTACAATAGTTAGAAAAACTAAACATAAATAGCATTCTTACCACAACACTATGATTTACATGGGTAAAACTCTTTCAAGACAAAAATCACACACTCCAAAATCCATCAATATATGATTTAAAATCAAGATGATTACAATAAAATTACAGAGAAAGATTCTCATAACAGTATCGCCAACTAAAGATTCAGATACAACTCAACAACTATCAAACTTTCACACAATATAATAATGTAATACATAGTCGTAATACAATTCCCTCATAAAACAAGGCTACCTTCTAGGGTAGGAAATCCAACATAAGCTCTATTGTTAGGGATGTGACCTAATGATGAAAAGTCCAAATTTACAATGATAAAATATAAATATATTGTTGCTTTCGTGGACGTTTCCCCCTAGCCCCTGTTGGGGGGTCATCCCTCCCAAACCTTGTAATGGGGTACCCCCTTGTAACCCCCCATACTCAATATATTAACCTGTTATAATTCTAAGGTTGAGATACCATTTTTCCTAACAATATCATGTTGAGATACTTTTCACATGGAAAAGTTAGGATTCAAATCTAGGAACTTCGATTTACTATTGGAGTGCTTTACCACCAAGCTATTGGCCCTTTTGTGTATATTCCATCATTGGTTTATATATGAGTTATTTCCAACATCCCTCATAAGTCACAATGTAGATGCTTGGAGATTCTATCTTAGCTTGTCTCTTATATTATGTTGAGTTCTTTGTCATGGACCAACTAGGACTTGAACCTAGGACCTTCCATTTGCTATTAGAGCGCTCTACGTTTGAGCTACTAGCACATTCATGACTAGTCCACTATTGATTCAACTATGCCTTATTTCTAACACCCTTTGTAAACCACACTATAGGTGTTTTGTGCTCCTCGTCTACCCTAACATTGATATCATATTGAGCTACTACACATGGACCAACTAGGACTTTAACCTAAGAACTTCCATTTTCTACTAGAGTACTCTACTATTGAGCTATTAACACTTTTGTTTCCATCCATTGTTGGTCCAATTGTGGCATATTCCAACATCCCCATAAGCCACACACAAGTTCTTGGGGATCCTAGCTTACCCTAACTCTGATACCATGTAAGATTTGACTATGAAGCCACTCAAAAAGTAAATGACTAAAGGAAAGAAATATTAGAAATTCATAATTGAGAGAATAAAATAGATTATATTCAATGTAAAATGTAAGGCATATCAAAATAAGTGAACATACAAATGCTCTATGGGTGAGTATATATAGGATATATTACCTAGTATACTAGAAACACAATCAATGTGGGATAATGTGTAACAAGTCCCTAAGTAAACTTAACCTAGTGCGAAAAAGAAGCTAGGTGGAGAATTAGCTAGGAAATAAAGTAGTTAGAAAATATTCCCTATTCACATTGACACCCACTTAAGTGTTAGGGGAAGAAAAGAGAAAAATACTCAAATATGGGTCCTAAATATAAGGCATAATGAGGTATCCATTTATAAATATCTCCTCAAAATAGAAGAGAATGAGAAAAACCAATGGAAAAAAACTCTCCCCCATGAGAGGCAAAGATAATAAAGCCTAATTGACTCCCCATAAAGAAATGTCTTGCACTCCCAAAAGAGATTGAAGATGGGTACATACTTGCTCTTACTAAAGGATTTGGTGAAGATATCTACAAATGTCTCTACTATTGGACCATAGAGAAAATCAATGACCTAATCCTAAATCAAATCCCCAAGAAAACACACATGGATCTTGATGTGTTTGGTCTATTGATGGTGGACCAGATTCTTTGAGATCTTGGTGTCATTTTGGTTGTCACAATAGTTGGCTAATGGCTTCTAAAAAGTTATGCTAATTTTAGTTAGGATATTCTAAATTCAAATAGTCTTAGTAGTGACATTAATAGGCTATCAAAGCCCAGTCTTATTCAAAGAGAAATTAATGACATTGGTCTTCTAGCTTTTCCAAAAAATAGGACTAAAACCAAGGTGAAAATTATAGCCAAGTGTGAACTTACAATCATCAAGATCATCAACCCAATTAGATTATGTGTATCTAATAAAATTTTGAACTTTTTCTTGTTGCATAATGAATCTTGTAATTGTGAGTGTCTTGTATGTAGTGCATAATGTATTTCAGTGCCTTCTAATGAAGCTCATGAGGATCTATCATGGAGAATGAAAAAATTCCAACTAAAAATGAAATGTCAGAGTGAGTATGAGTCAAGTAGATGAGGCTACCAATAAGTTGACAATGCAAAGTGGTATCAATAAGTGTTGTGGAAAAATTCACCTCAAGCTTTAACCTAGAGAAAAAGGGAGTCGATGCAAGCTTACAATCACCAAGTTGAGAAAATGAGCTAGAAGATCAAGAGTTTATTTGGGTTAGGAAAGAGAGTTCCCAAAAGAGGTTTGAGTGATCTTGATCCTAAGAAAATATTGTAACCAAGTTTCCTAGATGACAAACATCAACATATGGTGAGGATGCCTCAAATTACGTTATGCAAATGTACTTGTTCTTAAAACAATATTAAACAACATCTATGACCAATGAATATTTAGATAAACACAAATAACTCACTTCAATCTAAGGGCATAGGTAAACAGACACGTGTATTTGCAACATCAAACTATTAGACACTCTTTGAGACAAGTAGTAGAGCTATAAAATGATGAAACATATTCACATTTCTTGCAAGTTAATAGATAGTAAATAATATACTTTTGAGTAAAAACAATAAAACCTAATTCTATATTAGAAAGCCAAAGCATAGTCATAAGAGGACACATCCCATGTTTATACAACGACTAGAGCCCTATTTTAAAATTCCACCAAAGGATCCCAAGAACATTACAAAAGAATAAAGAGTAAAGAAGAGGGGGAGGAGATAGATGCCAAGTGTGGTGGGACATGCTTTAGTTTATCTTCAACTTTCACCAAATTAATGGACAAGAGGTTCCATGTTTAGGCAATTGAGGATTTTGGCTACAAGTAATCAGAGCCATATAATGACCTCTTATTCATGTAAATTCCCCCTACCACATTTGAGAGTGAATGACCTATATGATCCATAGGATAATGAATTCCAATTGCTCATGACAAATATCTAGGGGTGGTGAAAAATCATCAATCATTGAGAAGAGTGGGGTGTATGTTAGATGTGAGATAGAACATGTCACATCAAATTGGTGCATATTTTTCTAGAGTCTTCAAATATATGTGGTAGGGGTGGGAAAGATACTAAGGAGGAGAGATGGTCATTACGTGAAGTTCTTGATGGAATGTGTATGACTCCTTTTTATAATGAATAAGGTCAAGAAACTTTAGACTGTTGGATGTCACTTTTGAATCAATAGCTTATGTAATTGGAAATATGCTAACATGGAGGGTACCTTGAGAAAAAGTTCTTGAAATAGGGCCCACCATAGTATTAGGCTTGATGACATATAGAAGGGAGAATGTGAAAGTATTAGCATCATCAAATATCCATAGAAGATCAACAATTGGCACATTTGGGAGGATGTCATTGTTAAGCACCTTGTGAGAACATGAGATATAGAAGAAGAGACGAGACTTGTGTTGATGTGAACATTATGGGAATGAGATGATCTACACCATTAGATGTATGATGAATGACCTACAAGAAATTTCAACTACAAAATCGCCATAAGGAAAAAAAGAATGTGAGACTGGTCAATCATGAAATAGAAGTGGGGCCCATGAAAATAGGGGTCGTGTAGGCAAGAGAAACCTTTTAACTTAGAATTATGATACTTGACAGTGTTTCAAAGAGGCTAAAGATAGCCAAATCTAATGAAGGGGCCATGGGTGACATTGAGACATCAAAAGTTAAGGGAAATGCCTCATGAATATCATGAAACTCATAGCTCATGCTTTCAATTGAACAAATCAAAGTAGGTGACCTAAAACTTAAAAAGAAAAGCATTGAAGACATTGGAGGGACTTGGAGTCTAAAGAAAATTAGCTAGAAGGGAACTTGAGGAATCCATCTAAGCTAGTATGCATTACTAGAAGGGAGTGTGTAAGGAAATCACCCTACAAGATTCCCTAAAGATGTTTGTAAAAACCATATGTCCTTATATAAATCCAAATACTAGAATTCAAGCCAAATAAGTTCTAGTTTACAAAAATGTTCGAAATCAAATTCACAACTTGTAGATTCAACTCCATGTAACTAGTTTAGGTCTACACATGCAAAGTTGACTTCCACACTTCTAGAAATGAATCCTAATAGTGTGCAATCAAATTCATAGGTCAATGATAGATTGTAACATTTTAGAACTTTGAAGGATAACTTCCTAACACTTGAACAAAGATATCTACATCAAAATCAAAACTAAACATCTGCATATTTAAAATTTCCAAATTTATTCTAACATTTATTGTGACTTTTAATCTAAAATTTATTTGTACAAATTTAAATTTAGATGTATGATATGATTGAAATGTTATTTTCTCAAATTTATCTCGTAAACCTAAATACAATCAATCCACCATTTAATTTTACCCCAAATGTGAAGAACATTAACTCCTTTAAATAAGTAGTTACTTGATAAAAGTATTGACAATGACTAATGCACATACTCACACCTAACAAACTCCATAGTCTTTTGCAGAGGAATTAGTTGTTCCTTTCACACACATTGTTAGAACTTGACCTCATATATTTCGACTTCTTATAAATAACTACAAAAAATTATGTATATGAAAGATAAAAGATACACATTGTTGGAACTTGGCCTCGTCTATTTCACTTGTTGTAAATAAGTACAAAAAGTTATTTTTTGTGAAAGGTAAAAGATAACAGATTGGTCTATGAAAGTGGGGTGAAAGTAATAATGATAAAGGAGAATGGTCTGTGAAAAGTGTGTCATACGGGAAAGAAAAATCAATATCAGATTTTGATACCTCAAAGGACAGCTACCTGTCGGTTAACGGATATTATCTTACCATTCTTCTTTTACTATTCCATTTTCAACATCTTTTTAACCGACTCGAATTAATTTATTTTGGTGTAGAATACAACATTTCTTCGAGAGATTGGATGAAAAATGTGGAGGGTACGGTGAATCCTTTCTAGAAGTGGCCTCGCATTCAATGACTTACAACAAAACTATTTACTAAAATATTGCAACTTTCCAAATCTCCATGGGGCTTCATAAACTATTCTATGTGATTTTGATAGAAAGGATTTTCATTTTTTTAATCTAGCAGTTTAGTTGAAAGTGATTTTTGGTATCTGATATTTTACTATTACATTTAAAAAAATACATTTATTCTTTGTTGTACATAGATGAAGCATTTTATTTGTTCATTTTGTAGTTTATTTTTATGTTATTTTATTTAAATATTGTAAATGTATTGTCTTAGCATTCAATTTTACTCATTTGACATACTAACCAATAAACATGATTATCTAAACTTACTAGTTCATTGTCTCTTTGTTTTGATCAAGATCTTTGGTTTGAGCATTTTTTCATATTAGTCCATTTTGCTTGGCTTGGCCTAACGTGTGGACTTGATTGCATGTGATGACTTAGTCTACTTCCTTCAAAATTAAAATTTTCCTCCCAAGCAGACTTTCCTAAAATATGGCCATTATCCTACCAACATACACACCAAATGCATCAAGTTGTGTGTATAGGAACATGTATTTAACGAAACATCTAGGTAGTTAAGAACATCACATATTTATATCATTACTCTCATCAAGTATTTACATCAAGAGCACTCAACCTTTGTCTCAATCTCAATTTAACCCTAGTTGGATCAATGTTTGCATCTATGCTTGTCATGTTTTTAATTTTTGTACAACTAATAAGGGATTTACTACTATCAAAGAAGTCAATGATATTCATTTTTCCTACAAGAGGCTCAACTATGATTTTCAACATAACTCCTTATTCAATGATTATGTAAATAGGAGGTGGGTGCATTACAAAACACATCAAGCACATATAAGACCACACTAGTCATACTAGACCTAGCATGGCATGTCCTAGTCTAAGACTAGGATACCTTATGTGGTTTTATCCTCAATAGTAGAAAATTTTGAATATCTTTTAACTATGTTTTTTATCTCTATTTTTGGACCTTATCTTAAGTTTTTTTTTGGGTCACAACACATTAAAATTGGTTAATAGGGTCAAAATCAAGATCACATAAGTTTAAATCCAAATAAGCTCCTTATTCTCTCTTAGTTATTTTCATTCCCAAATCTCAAGTATTTCAATCTCATATCCTTGTTTTCTATTTTTGATTTTATTATAGTTAGGTATTAATCTATTAGTGTAAGAAATCATTTTCTTCCTCATCTAAATTAGTGAATCCATAACTATTAACATATTATATTAACAAGGAGGAGGACATCAACAAGTTGTGGGAGCGAATGGAGAAACTTGAATGGAAGTTTACTAGGCTAACATGTTTTACCATTAAGGTCATCCACAAATCTGTCGTTGCTATCTCTGATGTCATCAAGGAGGAGGTGGACAAGAAGAACAAGGGTGAGGACCCTAATTGGGTCGAGGATGATGTTTTAAATCTCCTTTTTCAGAAATGGGAAGGTATCACCAATTAGTGGGCTAGTATGTGTGTGTGTGTGTGTGTTGGGTCTCTACTATCTGTATGTTGTGTCTATTATATTTTTGGTTTTTATTAATTTTGGTCTGGACTCTATAATGTACTATTTTTCTTGGTCTTTTTTTGGCCCATTGGGCTCGTCATGTAATGGGTACTACACCCAATAAATGTAGCCTATCTAATCAAAAAACATATTATATTAATATATTAATCTAATTTTTCATGTCTACACTTTTACAATATAAATTTTATGATATTTTTTAATTTTAGTTTGGTACAATATTCATTTATCCTATATTTTTCAAGCCATTAAATTTTCACACCTAGAAGCCCCTAAGACCATTAGGTCCCCTTCAATAAAATACTAGGTTGAGACCTTATATTGCCACCTATGACTACCTCTCTTCATTCTACCTCTTATGTGGATATTATGTTTCATTCAAATGAGGAAAAAATATTATTGTTAGTGCAAAAAGATAATCACATAATTAGTTCTTATTAATACCTATTCACACTAGCATGCTTAATATTAGGTCATTTTCTTTTTGGTTTCAAGTCATACTTGATTAAGACACATGCCATGTTCAAATTTAGTCCTATCCTAGGGTTTCATTTGTGTATTTATAATAAAGGTTTCATTGCATATTGTAATCATTATAATTTTACACCTTTCATAGCAAATTAGTTGCTTCTCTTATGTGATTGGATGTTTTAATTATGTGATCCTTTAGGTTGCTATGGGGGTTGAATAATTAACTCTGACATGATATTAGAGCTTGAAATATGTAATTTTCTTTATTTTTTTTTAGAGATTCAACCTTGAACAATCAAATGGTGCATGCTAGTGCAAAGTATACATCATCATTGCATCTAGAAGGCATCAAAACCCTAAGATCACAAACATCAAAATTGGAGTTTGGAAAAATCAAGATGATTTTTTAACCTTGAATTTCATAAAAAAAAATTCATACAATCGTATGGATTCATACAACTAGATAAAGAATCATACATCATCACTACAATTGTTTTGTAAAAAGATCTGAATCATAGGCCAATATGAAATCTATTTTTTAAATTAATTTTTTGTTAGATTTTTAAAAATTGCTCTTTATACTTGCAACAAGGTACAATTCAACCCTACATAATTTTGCATGACAGGGTATGTGCTCCATGATCTAGTGCCAAGTGGCCTATCCCACTAACTATGACCTACCACTTGTAACAACTATCGTTAAAAATATCCTAGCGACTAGAATCAACATATACAAGAGAATATTCTCCTTAAAAAGCCTTCACACAACCCACCAAATCTACTACACAATATAGGTAAATATTTTATTGTTTCCAAATAATGGTTTTATATTTTAGAGGGAAATTTTGGAATTCCATGTTAGTAGTGAATATTCCATCATCTAGAGAATATTATGTTGACTAACATGCTAATGTAAGCATGCCATCATAAATTTTACCCTCCCATTAAGTCCCCTAATCCATTGATAGTTTTTTATTTTACACTTGACCTTTGAAGTATCTATTCTTGGTCATATAAGCTCCTTTTTGTGAGCAATTTTTTTTATTTGGGAGAAAATAAAAGAAAGTCAATGTAAAGGGCGTTAGAGAAAAAATAATATTGTTGTAGGATGAGCTTTGAAGTTGTTGATGAATGAGAAGAATCTTGGAGTCTATATGGTAATGGAAAATTACAATGGTATTATTGTAAAATTTGTTGACAAGTTGAAAAATTATACTTCTATCCTTAAAAATGGCCAAGATAATGACATTGCATCTAATGCTAAAATGAGAGATTGTATTGGAAAAACTATACCATGTAAGGAGAAAATCCCCCAAAATATATAAAATTCACTTATTAATAATCTCAAATTCATATTGTGTGAGAGGAAAGTGGAGTTTAATAATTTTGGGCACAATATAAGATCAATTAATTGAGAGTTCAAATGCTAAAAATGGTTCCAAAAAGGATATGCATGAAAAAAATGTGTATAAGTTTAAATGGTAGAATTCAATTTTTCAATAATAAAATCATTGAGATGATTAGTTCAAATCACTTCAATAGTTTTAGAATCTAGGTATGTATGCACATGCACTTTTGTTTTTCATTTTCATGTCAATTTTTGGTTTTGTGGGTTAGAGCTCACAGTCACGAGTTTACCTTTGAATCACTAGTTTTACCAGCAAAATAATCACCTTTTCAATAAAAAAAATCATTGGGGTGGTTGACGAATCACCTATGAATAATTTTTGATTTCTCCCTTTCAAAAGGGGTGATTTCAAACAATGAACTTACTTTTCTAGCTTTTGGGCCATTTTTGGATTTTTTATGAATTTTTGTTCTTTGCTATTTTTTGGGGGTTTTGTAAGAAAGTTGGAACCATTTTCAACAAGATTTCTACATTAGGTGAAATTACACCATAGATAAAGCATGGGTTTCTCATGATTTGGATGGGAATATTCTTACAAACTAGCATGTTCTTTGATAGGCTAAGTTGAGTTGAGTGGCTTGGTTTATGATCATGTATCCTTTACCCAAAATTATTTTGATATTCTTAATTTTAGGATACAACCTAAAAAACCTTATATTTTCTTAGTGCGGTTGGTGAGTGGATGGCCATATTGAATAATTTCTACTTGATTAGGCGTTCCCATCAAAGGAGATTATCTTGTATATTAATGGAAGTGATAATCTTATTATGCTTGGGTTCGTTATATATCTATGAATAATCTTGCATATTAATGCAAGTGATAATCTTATTAAAAAGATTACCAAAATTTATGGTTGGTAGACATATTTTTGTGAATAGGCCTAAATACAACTAACCGACATAAGTATTGTGATGACACAAATTGTTACCATGCACTCATAAGCTTTGAGTGTGGAGTTGAGCATTCTAATACTATTTAATATGGATAATCACTCAACTATACATTGAGAACCACTAACAAATTTTGATCACCTTTAAGAATTACCATAACTCTTTTCTTTATTTCTTTCTTTCTTTTAGTAATTAAAATGTCTATTATGCTTTGGAGCTTTAAGGGTACTGATGATGAGTGAAAAATATGTCCCATGGATATAACTAGTTGAACTAAATACCATAACTATAAGCACATACCAAACCATTTTCATGTGCACTCATTAAAGTTTTGAGTGCAAAATTGGAAGGTTTCAATGCTATTTAATATTGGGGATTTAATGAGAGTACTTTGAGTCCTATTGAACTCATTTAGTCACTTGTGAACATTAATATAATTTCAATTAGGAAAAGTAGATTTTGTAATATGTATGCTTTGAGACTCAAGAAATTGAAATAGTTGATAGAAGGATGCAATTGATACAACTATTGAACTAAGCATCATTATTGTACTATGATTTAAAATGTGACTCATGTTAGAGGTAATTAGCCTTGGAATTGAAATGGAAATAATATGATAACTTGGAGGGCTGTGTGGTGTACTTAAATCAAGAACCCACATAAGGGTAGTCCATCCTTATAGCCTTCACACTCAAAACACACATAGACACAACCTAGAGGCTAATGCAAAAGCACAATAGCTTTAAAATTCATGTATGCAACTTGCATGTTCTTGAACTTTGTTTGGATGTTAGTCAGTATCCAAGGTCACCACTCTTATTCTCCTCTCTCAAACCTACCCACCACAATGGAGAGTTCCCAATAAAAAATAAAATGGTCTATATATTAGTACTATCACCAACCAAGAGATTTGTATAGCTATTGTTGTTAGCCAAGAAAAGAAACTACCACATGAGGATGATTAAGTTAATCTTGAATAATGCCACATAGACCAAGAATATTTCCTTTTTCACCCTAGCAAAGAAGGGATTAACACCCAAGGGATGAATGACATAATGATCAAGGAATCCATGAGCTTGATGTAGAAGAATGACATCAAGAGAAGATAACAACTAAGGATAATTCTTCAAAATATTGTTAGATTGCCTAAAGAATATCTAGATAGAACCTAATAACTTGAAAACACCTCATGGAAATAAAAGATCAATTGTGATGATTAAGAAGGAATAATTAGCTAGAAATAATATTAAAGAATGTCTTCATTGTCAAGAAAATTGAACAACAATAACCATGTGGTGATAGAGACTTAGTCATTTAAAAAATAGAGAGGTTTGATAAAGCTCAACTCTAGTAAAATAGTTGTCATGACTAATAAATTAGCACAAAAGGAAAGAAGGTGAGAAAGGATATAGCACATGCCACTTCATATTCAAAGTACCATATGCCATAAAAGAGTAAGGTTATCCAAATAGGTTAGTTTTATTTTAGGAATAAAGTCAGTAGGAAAAAATCAAACCCATTACCTCCAAGACTTTAAGTAGAATAATAATTGATAGTAAGTTAAGATTTTAAAACAACCTGGGGGGATTATATTGCGTAAGGAATAATAATTGTTATTTGCACCTTACTCCATATATGACTTAAATCTTGAATAGGCATCGAGCTTCATTGGATTAATTGATTATCACCATCAACTATGTGTACTTCATTTAAATAAGACCTCTTGAAGCTAAAATCACATCTAGTGCTCCTAATGCTAGAATTTTAGTCCTCTTATAGTAGAATAAGGCATGGTACTATACAAAAAATATAGATGTTATCCTAGCAGGGTGCCCTTAAGTTCCTCAGTAAGTTAGCTCTAGCTCTAAAAAGATGGTCAAAAAGTTTCAGCACTTCATTGGAATCAATTTAATGTGATGTCAATTTAGGTTAGACTCCTGGTTCTCTCATTAGAATTTTGGGATAAGGAGTTTTTAAAACAAATTAATAATTTATTTAACCATCTCTTGATCATTGATCCTATAATGAGCTCAATAAGTGGGCTGGTTTTTATGATTATTTTTGTTTGTATTGATTAGGACTCCATCCTCCCCTCTAGGATATCAATAAATTCTAAGTTGGGTTCTTGGAATCAAGTACTAGAGTAGGAATCATCTCTCTTAGTGTGCTTCAAATGAAAAATATTGGTTATTGAGCTAAGAAATTCTCACCTAGTATAAGTCAATACAAATATAGAAATAAAAAGAGTCTATTGGGTCAAGTGGTAAGGAATATGAGAAGGAATTTGAGCTAGAGAATCCTATCAACAATAAGATCATCAACCTAGGATTAGTTTCCTCTTAGCCATCTGGAGGGGAGAGTCAAGAGAATGATTCCTTAGGGGACTTTTCCAAATATTGAAGCCCAACCATGGAAACCCCTTTGTGTTTCAATCCTCAAAGGGGAGATATTCCCCTTAAAGATATTGGACTAGCATCAGGTTAGAATCTCAAGAGTTTTTTAGGGGTTGATGAGATTTTTGAATTCCTTGAGATGATAGTTGCTCCTCCTATTATGGTTTCCCTACCTTCTAGTGATATTGGGGAAGAAATGTAGGTGTTAGAATCCAAGAGCATGTAAAATTATGTCCCCCTTATGGTGGGCCTTAAAGATAGTTGATTGAAGGGTATCAAATCATCTATAAATCCCCAAAAAGGGCCAAAAAAAAGAAGCTCTATAAATATTTATGGAAAGCCATGCTTTTATGGTGAGGGTAGAAAAGAATAAGAATTTATTCACACCCTCAAAAGGAAAGAAACACAAAGATATGGATATCCAATATAGCATGTAAAAAAGGAACAAAAAAATAGTATATTGTAGGGAAAATCCTAAAATTTAAGGGAGATTCCACTAGAAATATGTTAGAAAAAGAGGTGCTAAAAAGAGATTATTGATGGGATTCAACAAATGATAATTGATATGTAATTTTTTTTTTAAAAAATCATATAATTGATATGTGATCAAAGTGCACTTATAAATCTAAGAAATGAAAATTGTATTGTGAAATGTCAAAGGGCTCAATAATCCTCACAAGCATGACCTATTGACAAATCTTGTCTAGGAGCATAAACTAGATGTTCTACTAGTTCAAGAGACAAATTTTAATTGAAAAGCTTCTTAAGTTCAAGAATAATTTCTTCAAGGGATATATAAATTTTATAAATTTAATGTTGATGGTGCCTCTTGAGCCATTGCCACTCTCTAGAGCCCTAAGACATTATAGTTCGCTCTACCTTGATGAAAGAATCAAACCATGTTGTTACATTGCTCACTAATAAGAGAGACAACATCTCATGGATCTTCTTGAATATTCATTCCCCCAACTCTAGAGGAGCTAAGAAGAAGTTATGGACTAATCTCAAAAACTTAAAAAAGGCTTCACCTCAACACTAAATTGAATTTGATGGGGAACTTCAATACCCCTTAAGGGATATGAGAAGAAAGGTGGATCTTAGATTTTAACAAAAAACATGGATTATTTTGTGGACCTTATTAATGAACTTACTCTTATAGGGAGCTAACTTTACTTTTTCCAATATATGTTTGGGATCTTCTCTCATAAAACTAAGGGTAGATTGAACCTTGATTTCTCCCAAATGGCTGACTATTTATTTATGTTCCTTATCTACTCTTACACTACTTGGTTTTGACCACTCTCCTATTATTTTCTATGCTAAAAACTTGGATAAGAAGAAATGTATTTTTTCATATTAAAAATATGTAGAATCAACACTCAAATATTAAGAATAAAATAGTTGAATGGTGGAGCATTAAGGAAAATGATTCATTTATGTATAGAATAGCTAAGAAAATTAATAATGTCAAGATCACCATCTAGAAATGGAATATAAACTCCTTTGGTCACATTTTCAAAATAAAGGAGGAACTGAAAAAGAAGCTATACTCTACCTAAAGGGAAATCTATAAAAGGGGTTTGTTCACCACCCTCTCAGTTTGTGAGAAGTCTCTCTTGTTTGAATTACACTCTATCACCTCCAAATAGGACTTATGGAGGCAACAATCTAGGGATATTTGTATAAATAAAGGAAATTGTAGCACCAAGATCTTCCCACTTAACCACCCTTAAGTACATATCAACCAATAGAAATAGAGAGATTAGAGGGGAAAATATCTATTCACCATAGAAAATGAAATCAGACATAAATCTTCTAATATTTTTGGACCTTCTATTTTGCAGTCAATCCATAAACTTGGATATTCAATTGGTTCTTGTGGAAGAGATTCCAAAGCTCCTTAATGAAGAAGAAAACATAGAGCTTTAAACAAAATTCTAATAGATGAGGAGATTAGGAAGGCTATATTTTCCTTTGAGAAAAACAAAACTCTTGGGCCTAATGGCTTTTCACAGGCCTTCTTCTAGACATTCTAGGAGATTATCTCCAAGGATGTCATAGTTTCCACCAATAATTTTTTTGTAAGTTGTGTGTTGTTAAAGGAGTTGAACTCTTGCTTCATAGTCCTTATTCCACGAAAACTAGGTGCAAATTATTTGTGGTGACTTTAGATCAATTATCCTTTGTAACTTTATCTACAAGATTTTTTAAAGGTAATTACAACAAAATTGTAGATGGTTCTCCCCAAACCGATCTCTCTATAGTAGAGTGGATTTGTTCAAGGAATACATATGATGGGCTATATCATCTATATTCATGAAGTCCTCCACTCATTGTAAAAAGATGAAAAAGAAGGATTTTTTTCTCAAACTAGATCTCATGAAGGCCTATGATAGAGTGAATTAGAATTTATTCTCAAGGCTATTGCAAGGTTTGGCTTTGGAGCCAAACTTATGGATATTACTTAGGAGATGATTTCAACCCCAAAGTTTAGACTTTTTATTAATGAATCTCTATAAGGATTCTTCAAGAGCTCAAGAGGTTTAAGATAAGGGGATCACATCTCTTGATAATGGTTGAAGCTTTGGGAAGAAATATCAAAAGGACAATCATTGACTTGGCAGATTTGAAGGCATAAGACCTACCTCTTCTAGTCCTCCTTGCCCCCACCAACAATTTTTAGATGATTCAATGATAACTAGTGAAGCATTGGTTAGAGAAACCAATAGACTAAAATGAATCCTCTTGAAATATGAAAAATATTTTGGCCAAAATTTTAACCTCCTAAAAAGTACTATATACTTCCAAAATACCCTAACTATTTAGCAAAATGAAATTTATGGTATCCTAGAATTCCAAGTGGAATTTCTCCCTTCTAAATATTTAGGTCTGCCCCTTTTTATTAGTATTAAAGTCAATGATTGCTTATGGATAAAGAGAGAAGGATGGAGAGGTAGAGAGGTAGTTCTTGAGCTCAAGGGAGAGAGAGAGATAGTCAAATAGAGATAGAATTAGAGAAAGGGATGGAGATAGTGAGAGAGAGAGGTCTAAAATGTAAGGGATATATAAAGAGAGATAGAGAGAGATATATATGATAGAGCATGTTGATTACTGAAATTCGACCTCTTGATTTTTGAAATTTGACATGTTGATTTCTAAATTTTGACTAAATTTGAAAAATTATAAGATCTTCCAAAACCTAGAATTTGTTTTATAACTCCTAGAGATCTGAAACCATTCTCAAACATCCTAAAACTATAGACATTAAATATAACTTAAAGTATAGGAAAGTAAATTTTCATATATAAATGTCACTTATACTTAAATGTCCATAAATAAATGTCATTTAAATATTTATTTCATGTATATAGTCTAACCAAAAGACAAAGAGAAATATTTTCTTTTATAGAAATGTGAGTGCATTATAATGCGCTCATGTTATGTGAATGTAATCACATAACACGAGTGAATGCAATCACATAATGCAAGCACATTATGGTTTGGTAATGACTGAGCTGAGGTTCAGTCACTACCAACCCATAACACGAGTGTGTTTCATTATAACGTGAACAAATGTTTTTTCTTTTATGGGACCAAAAAGTGGGGTGGCCACTTTTTGGCCCTCCATCTTGATGCACACGCCCATGATATGATAATATTTCACTGAATATTCAAATACATCAATACTTTAACATATTACAAAATTTAAATTGAATCAAAATCTACTTTTAAAACTATTTGACATTATATGATATCACTAAGATTAACAAAATTAAAACTTTAATAATCAAAACAATCAAGACTTGCTATCATTAACCATTAAATGAATCCCAAAGATTCATTCTACACAAACTTTATTTCCTACAAATATCTAATACAACTGCGTATGTTTTATCTAACCACAATGATGGCATTTTACCTCAAGTGAGAAAACAATTTTATTTGATCTTCTTACACTTGTGGTAACTAGATATGTACAGTAATCTAATAATATTATTTATCTTAAGGATTAGTAATACTTCTAATCCAAATTTATATTTTTATTTATTTTTGCATGAAATTAAAGTGAGTTACACTATTACACACAACACATCTTGTAGCAGATATCTTTAGGTATATCTCTAAAAGTAATAAAATATACAATTTATTCAATAATTAATGCATGTAGGTGAATTAGTTGATACACAAATCATAATCTGATAATAATGGCATAGTGTTTTCAACTCATGATCACAAAACAACGACAAGAATGCAATACATAAAATCCATTGACGAGAAATTCTTTAAATCTTATTTTTCTGATTTCAAAAATATAATTGAAATACTTAGAATAACAAACAATAATATATGAATCATGAAAAACACAAGTTATATTTGTAGTAGAGAACATAAATCTTAAAGAAACAATTAAATATAAAAACCACATAAGTATCGAGAACAAGGCAAAAGAATAGGTATAACCCACGGAATAATTCTATTACATTAGTTCTGAATATGCCCATGCCTCCCACGAGGAAAACTAAAATAGACAAAAATAAAGTATCCTTTTTCTTATTCTTAATCAATTGGAAGGATTCTTGTGGTGGTGGTGGGTCTTCAAAAGTTGCTTTTGGGGCTTGGGAGAAAGAGGCAATGATTCCAAGTGAGGACCAACACAACTCTACCCATGGTCGTGATTGCTAGCAGAGGTTAAGTTGGGTAAGGAAATGATAATTTTAGAACTTATGTGAGCCCCACCCAACATGATTTAACATACTCTAAAAGTATAAATTATCATGATCAAAATCTACCATTGCTTGGATGTGATATGATGCTAAGTAAAAGAGTTTTTTAGGAAAACTTGCGAAGCTCTTTGAAGAGAAAATCATAAGAGAATGATAAATGTAGGTCCCACAAAGGATAATGTTGTTTACCCCACATTAATTGCATTCAAAATCTACTTCTCTCCTTCTCTTGCCCTATCACCCCATTTTTTTTGAGCAATTCTTTCACCAATTTTCAATCATAATCGTGGACCCTTGAGCCTAAATTTAAGTAGTGTGATTCTATTATTGCAAGAGGCATCAAAGAGAAATCATTGATTGCCTTCAATTAAGGGTAGTTATTCAGACCAAATAGAATAAGAAATTAAAAAATTCTATTACAATGAAACAAATCATTTCATATAAAGCTTAACAAAGATATAAATAAAACATTATTTTGTAATGGCTACTTTCACATATCATTACAACCATAGCATCACTAAATTGTAATCATCAATGGGATACTTTATTATTAGGCATTTTGATAATGATTGAAGAAACAAAAACTATATTTTCATTTTTTAAATTTATGTGGACAGTGTTAAATCATGCATATTTGTCACAGATTTTTGATAATATTAGGAGAAATAAATCTATTAGAAAAACACAACTTGTCTTAAACAATACACTCTAAGTTTTGATTTTTTTAGATGGCTCATTAGATGGCTGATTTGAAATCACACTAATAGGTGGGTCTTAATAGAGAAGTTAGTGTAATTTTAGATGAGTCACCTAAACAAGTCAAATCTTAGAGTGTGCAATTTAAGCCTAGCCAAAAACACAAGTGATCAATTCATTAGACAACCATTGTGCATTAAACTCAAGTGTTATCTACAAACAAGCCACTAACTCTAGAAACTATCTTCCAAATCTCACAAACAAGATCAATAGGAATTGGTTGAAAGCTAATTCTTTATAGTTAATCATATAAACTTGGTCCAAACTTTTCACAAACTTGTTTTAGGCAATTTCATTCATCCATATAAAAACTAAATGACACTCTAACAACCTAAATAAAACCCACCAAATAGTGAGATTAAAAATAAGATTAATGCTTCATGTCAATCAAATCAACAATTTCAAGGAGATATTTAAATTGATCTAAAATACTCACAATAACCACTAAACTTAGAAAATGAAATATTTGTTAGCATAAGAAAACCCAATCATAATGACAAACATTTTTAGAGCAATAAATCATGACATAAAATTATGATTAAGTGAAATTTTTGCATGGACACAATACTAATGAAATATAGTAAAACAAGAAAACATGCAAACCAAATGAATTAATTCAAGATTACCCAAATTATAAATTTTCTATTGAATAAATGGCATCTAGCTACAACTTAGCAGAAATAACTCTCTTTAGAAATATACCCACAAGAAAGTATTAAAGCAAATAGGATAATCACCTAATTAATTAATTAGGTCCCCTTTTTACTTTATTACACTTAAGCTAATTTAAGAGTGTTTTTCTATTTTTAGGTCGTGTGTTTTTTTATCTCATAGCATAGGATGAAGACACTTATCATGATCTAATTTAATCATTCACCTAGGGTTTCATCTAAGTTTTTTTTATTTGGTAAGAATTTATTATTGATTATCGTAATCATCCAGATTAATCCAATTATTCAATATAGAAGCTCAATCATGGATCCCTTTTGGATCAATTCATTTCTCAAGGCTACATAGCACAATCAATGGATTTTCTCACTTCGTGTGATAGGCATTTTGGTTGTAAGTGATTTATGTTAGTGTAAATAGTGTCTTTATCCATGATCTAGATAGGATATCACCTTTCTAGGATTGACCTATTCACACTTAGCTTAAGTTTACTTAGGATTATTTTTCTTTTTATCTCACTTCACATGGTTGAGACATGTGTCCTCATGACTTGAGACACCTATTGCACATACACTTACCACTTGCTCACCCACTTGTCAAGTGAGCTCACAAGTGTCCCATCTTTCAAGGGGTAGTCAAAGTTTCACTCCTACCTTCTCACCTCCTTATCCTTGCCTATATATGCAAGGCTTGATCATTGTATTTACACACTCTTCATTTGTATATCGATAGAAATACTACTGTGCTCATTTTGTTCACTTGTGGAAGTTTGTTTCATGCTCTTGATCTTGACATTCTCCAAAAAAATTTGGGAGTTGTGGGGTTCAACAATCAACTCCAACATGGTATCAGAGCACCAGATATGTGACTTCTTATCCATTTTTTAAGAGATCCGACCTTTAAAAAAATTGGCTCATCTTGAGCAAAACATGCATCATTATTGTGTTTAAAATGTTGGGATATGGTGTTATACATCATTGCATAATTTGATATATTATAATGGTGTAATCAAATAATTATTTAGTTGTGATGCACCTAGGTAGTGTGATTAATCACACTAGGTAATTATTTGGGGACCACTTTATATTGCATTGTAGCATTGTATTATTATTTAATGTGTGGAAGAAATATGATAATAATTTAATATTGGGGAAATATTTAAAAAATGAAAACTTAGTACCCAATATTAAATAAGGGATTAGTAGTTTAGTATTCACATGGTTTTGTGCCACATGATTTTATCTTACCACTTGGTTGTATTTGTGTGAGCTTGAATCTATAAAAGCAAGCACGTGTTTAGTGGTTAAGGTTGATTGGTTGTGTGGGATATCATTACTGAGTCTTTCTAAGGAGTGCATATGTGAAACATGGCATGAGATGTGTGAATTCATGGTTGGACACATGAGGATGCATTGAGAGGCTTGATGCTTTAGAGGTATTCATTGTAACTCTTGTATTGCTTTATTTTTGAATAATAAGATGAAGTATGGATGCTTTTGGAGGCTAGGTTTCCCTCTTAAGGGTTTTCTCAAGATATATCTTGTGTTATCTTATGGCTTGTCTATTTTATCTATGCATTATGGTTACTTGTATATATGTTTATATATCATGGGGTTATGTAGGAAATGGATTAAGATTGTGGGTTGAATGCAATATTTCCTAACAAGTGGTATTAGAGCTTTCATGGTTGATGTGTTTTTGTTATAACCCTAGTTTGAGAGATTTTCACAAAGTTGAAGCCATAGAATTTTTGATGGATAAGAATAATGCAAGGATTGGGAATGATCTATCTATAGATAACATTGTTTATCATAACAATGCTAAGATTGGGAATGGGATATCCTTAATATAAATAGTTTTGAGTAAAGTGAAACAAGGTTTATAACAAGGCTAGGAAAAATTTGAGGGATGTTTTTGGATGATGTACAATATTGATAAGAAATATTGTAAAGATTAGGATTATTGACATTAGGATGGAATATTGATATGATTATTTAGTATGTGTGTGAATTAAGATAAGTAAATTATATGGGAGTGCATTGTGGTAGGTGATTGTTTGAAACCAATGGCAAGGGAAAAATAAGGCTATGGAAAAAGATGAAGAAGATGGGGGATTGCTTCGATAGGAGATGGGGGATTGGTGGAGGATTGAGTATGTGTGTGTAAAATAAGCTTGAGGACAAAGGATATCATAAGAAATAAGTTTTCATGACATGGGTAGAGAGGAGTGAGAATTGGAAGGGATTTATGATGGATCTCCAAGGAATATGTCACATAAGAATAGTATGACCATGCTAGATGTAATAAGGTGGATATGCTAAAATCAATGTGATTTTTTTTCTAAATGCATGTAGGATAATAAAGTGAGTTTTACATGTGAAAGTATAGCTAGATGACATGGGGCAATGAATGATGTTGGGATGTGTGGATAAAGTAAGGATTTGATTGTCTAAATCGTGCTAGGTATGATTCCCATATCCTTATAAAAATAACAAGGATGGATTGAGTATATATGATGGAGGAGATAAAATGTGAAGGATAGGTAGATATGATGGGAATGATGGATAGACACGATAGCTAGGTATATAGGATGAAGAAGATAAGATGGGAAATTTTCATCCAAGTGTAGGGTGCTAAAAGATAGGGTATTTACATGTGATTATTTATTGCCAAGTTTTCATCATGGTACTTTCCACAACCACCACAAGAAGTGGTTTCACCATTAGATGGATTATTTATCTTTAATTTTTTTTAACATATATACTTTTGGATTTAGGATGAGGCAAGAAAGAGGATATGTGGAGGATGAAAGATGTAGAGAAACAACTCAAGTTTTTGTTTCCATGAAGATAATATATCTTGTTGAGGCATTAGTGCTAAGGAATCAAGAATGTTACTAATGGAATTTGAGTAGATGAATAAAGGATGTATGGTGATTTAGGGAAAGGAATGGATCAAATGAGTGTGGTATTTTGGATAATAGAGTGAATTTAAGGGATGGATGGATGGAAAGAGGGGATGGCATGAGGAAGTGAATTGGTATTAGAGTGAAATAGGGCCAATTGTTGCACACATCATGGTGGATGGTGGAACATTGGATTAGGGTATGAATTTGGATGTTGGAATTTAGATGGGGGATTTTGGATGGATGATTTGAGATGTAAGGATCCAAAATAGATTGAGGGGACATAAAACTAAGAATTATTGATTTGGGTTCATAGGGGCCCAAAACGGATTTAAGATTTTGAAGATGGGGATGCTTATATTTAGATGGAGTAATGTTGGATAGGAATGAAGGAAATGAATGTTTTGATTTAGAAATGGAAGTAGATTTTTGAGGAATAGATTTGGATTTAATTTTTGGATGAATTTTTTCTTGGGAATCCACATTGTTTTGGTGTGTTTTTTCTTCTTCTTTGGAATCCATATTATTTTTGTTTTTTTCTTTTG
>VDFB02058242.1:65229955-65271966 GCA_007258455.2 Sequoia sempervirens
GTCCCTCCAATGTCTTCAATGCTTTTCTTTTTAAGTTTTAGGTCACCTACTTTGATTTGTTCAATTGAAAGCATGAGCTATGAGTTTCATGATATTCATGAGGCATTTCCCTTAACTTTTGATGTCTCAATGTCACCCATGGCCCCTTCATTAGATTTGGCTATCTTTAGCCTCTTTGAAACACTGTCAAGTATCATAATTATAAGTTAAAAGGTTTCTCTTGCCTACACGACCCCTATTTGCATGGGTCCCACTTCTATTTCATGACTGACCAGTCTCACATTCTTTTTTTCCTTATGGTGATTTTGTAGTTGAAATTTCTTGTAGGTCATTCATCATCCATCTAATGGTGTAGATCATCTCCTTACCATAATGTTCACATCAACACAAGTCTCGTCTCTTCATCTATATCTCATCTTCTCACAAGGTGCTTAACAATGACATCCTCCCAAATGTGCCAATTGTTGATCTTCTATGGATATTTGGTGATGCTAATACTTTCACATTCTCCCTTCTATATGTCATCAAGCCTAATACTATGGTGGGCCCTATTTCAAGAACTTTTTCACAAGGTACCCTCCATGTTAGCATCTTTCCAATTACATAAGCTATTGATTCAAAAGTGACATCCAACAGTCTAAAGCTTCTTGACCTTATTCATTATAAAAAGGAGTCATACACATTCCATCAAGAACTTCACATAATGACCATCTCTCCTCCTTAGTATCTTTCCCACCCCTACCACATATATTTGAAGACTCTAGAAAAATATGCACCAATTTGATGTGACATGTTCTATCTCACATCTAACATACACCCCACTCTTCTCAATGATTGATGATTTCTCACCACCCCTAGATATTTGTCATGAGCAATTGGAATTCATTATCCTATGGATCATATAGGTCATTCACTCTCAAATGTGGTAGGGGGAATTTACATGAATAAGAGGTCATTATATGGCTCTGATTACTTGTAGCCAAAATCCTCAATTGCCTAAACATGGAACCTCTTGTCCATTAATTTGGTGAAAGCTGAAGATAAACTAAAGCATGTCCCACCACACTTGACATCTATCTCCTCCCCCTCTTCTTTACTCTTTATTCTTTTGTAATGTTCTTGGGATCCTTTGGTGGAATTTGAAAATAGGGCTCTAGTCATTGTATAAACATGGGCTATGTCCTCTTATGACTATGCTTTGGATTTCTAATATAGAATCAGGTTTTATTATTTTTACTCAAAAGTCTATTATTTACTATCTATTAACTTGCAAGAAATGTGAATATGTTTCATCATTTTATATCTCTACTACTTGTCTCAAAGAGTGTCTAATAGTTTATGTTGCAAGTACACGTGTATGTTTACCTATTCCCTTAGATTGAAGTGAATTATTTGTGTTTATCTAAATATTCATTGGTCATAGATGTTGTTTAATATTGTTTTAAGAACAAGTACATTTGCATAACGCAATTTGAGGCATCCTCACCATATGTTGATGTTTGTCATCTAGGAAACTTGGTTACAATATTTTCTTAGGATCAAGATCACTCAAACCTCTTTTGGGAACTCTCTTTCCTAACCCAAATAAACTCTTGATCTTCTAGCTCATTTTCTCAACTTGGTGATTGTAAGCTTGCATCGACTCCCTTTTTTTATAGGTTCGAGCTTGAGGTGAATTTTTCAACAACACTTATTGATACCACTTTGCATTTTAAACTTATTGGTAGCCTCATCTACTTGAATCATACTGACTCTGACATTTCATTTTTAGTTGGAATTTTTTCATTCTCCATGATAGATCCTCATGAGCTTCATTAGAAGGCACTGAAATACATTATGCACTACATACAAGACACTCACAATTACAAGATTCATTATGCAACAAGAAAAAGTTCAAAATTTTATTAGATACACATAATCTAATTGGGTTGATGATCTTGATGATTGCAAGTTCACACTTGGCTATAATTTTCACCTTGGTTTTAGTCCTATTTTTTGGAAAAGCTAGAAGACCAATGTCATTAATCTCTCTTTGAATAAGACTGGGCTTTGATAGCTTATTAGTGTCACTACTAAGACTATTTGAATTTAGAATATCCTAACTAAAGCATAACTTTTTAGAAGCCATTAGTCAACTATTGTGACAACCAAAATGACACTAAGATCTCAAAGAATCTAGTCCACCATCAATAGACCAAACACATCAAGATCCATGTGTGTTTTCTTGGGGATTTGATTTAGGATTAGGTTATTGATTTTCTCTATGGTCCAACAATAGAGACATTTGTAGATATCTTCACCAAATCCTTCAGTAAGAGCAAGTATGTACCCATCTTCAATCTCTTTTGGGAGTGCAAGACATTTCTTTATGGGGAGTCAATTAGGCTTTATTATCTTTGTCTCTCATGGGGGAGAGTCTTTTTCCATTGGTTTTTCTCATTCTCTTCTATTTTGAGGAGATATTTATAAATAGATACTCATTATACCTTATTTTTAGGACCCATATTTGAGTATTTTTTCTCTTTTCTTCCCCTAACACTTAAGTGGGTGTCAATGTGAATAGGGAATATTTTCTAACTACTTTATTTCCTAGCTAATTCTCCACCTAGCTTCTTTTTCGCACTAGGTTAAGTTTACTTAGGGACTTGTTACACATTATCCCACATTGATTGTGTTTCTAGTATACTAGGTAATATATCCTATATATACTCGCCCATAGAGCAATTGTATGTTTGCTTAGTTTGATATGCCTTACATTATACATTGAATAAAATCTATTTTATTCTCTCAATTATAGATTTATATTATTTCTTTCCTTTAGTCATTTATTTTTTGAGTGGCTTCATAGTCAAATCTTCCATGGTATCAAAGTCAGGGTAAGCTAGGATCCCTAAGCACTTGTAGTGTCGCTTATGGGGATGTTGGAAATATGCCACAATTGGACCAATGATGGAATGGACACAAAAGTGCTAATAGCTCAGTAGTAGAGTACTCTATTAGAAAATGGAATTTCTTAGGTTAAAGTCCTAGTTGGTCCATGAGTAGTGGATCAATATGATATCAGTGTTAGGGTAGACTAGGAGCACAAAACACCTATAGTGTGGCTTACAAAGGGTGTTAGAAATAAGGCACACTTGGGTCAATAATGGACTAGTCATGAACATGCTATTAGCTCAATGGTAGAGCACTCTAATAGCAAATGGAAGGTCCTAGGTTCAAGTCCTAGTTGGTCCATGACAAATAACTCAACATAAAATAAGAGACAAGCTAAGATAGAATCTCCAAGCATCTAAAATGTGACTTATGAGGGATGTTGGAAATAATTCACACATAAACCAATGATGGAATATACACAAAAGGGCCAATAGCCTGGTGGTAAAGAACTCCAATAGTAAATAGAAGTTCCTAGATTTGAATCCTATCTTTTCCATGAGAAGTATCTCAACATGATATTGTTAGGAAAAATGGTGTGTCAACCTTACAATTATAACAGGTTAATATATTGAGCATGGGGGGTTACAAGGGGGTACCCCATTACAAGGTCTGGGAGGGATGACCCCCAACAGGGGCTAGGGGGAAACGCCCCTGAAAGCAACATTTTATATATATTTTATCATTGTAAATTTGGACTTTGCATCATTAGGTCACATCCCTAACAATAGAGCTTATGTTGGCTTGTCCTACCCTAGAAGGTAGCCCTATTTTATGAGGGAATTGTATTACGATTGTGTATTACATTATTAGATTATGTGAATGTTTGATAGTTGTTGAGTTGTATCTGAATCTTTAGTTGGTGATACTGCTATGAGAATCTTTCTCTGTAATTATATTGTAATCATCTTGATTTTAAATAATATATTGATGGATTTTGGAGTGTGCGATTTTTGTCTTGAAAGAGTTTTACCCATGTAAATCATAGTGTTGTGGTAAGAATGCTATTTATGTTTAGTTTTTGTAACTATTATACAGATTTGATTTTTTTTTGCATAACCCTCCTCTCAATATTAGTGTAGGAATTTTTTCCGCTATTGTAGCTTCCTTACATGTATGGAAGTTAAGGTAGGCTAGGAGCCCCAAACACTTATTTTTTGGCTTTATGGGGGTGTTGGAAATAATCCACACCTAGACCAATGATGGACTGGATGTATAAAGGGTCAAATATCTTAGTGGTAGAGCCCTCCAATATCAAATGGAAGTTACTAGGTTTGAGTCCTAGTTGATTCATGAGTAGTAGCTCAACATTATTGTAATTAGTTTAATTGTGAGGAAAAATTATTATTGTTTGTGAAGATAATTGAATTATTTGAATTTCTTAGAATAAATTATTTTGAATTATTTCATTATTCCTTTGAAAATTAGAAATGACTTAATTATAATTTTTAAATTATTTGCAAATGCTATTTGTGAAAAATAAAATGGAGAGATAAAAATAGAAAGAAAAAATGAAATAGGAAAGAAAAATAATAATTAAAATTGAAAATATCATAAAGGGGAAAATGATTTTTTTAGTCTTCTTGTATTTTTGAAAGGAAGGGCTCTCTCAAACTGTCTTTATTTCAAATCATTGAACCCATCACCCTTATCATTTCCACCACTAATCCTTTCATCAACCTTAGTCATCCATCACCTAAAATCTCCAACCATGATTAATGAATGCCCGCATACTTGGAATTGCTCCCACATGATGAAAACATCACCCAACTCATGGGATATCAAGATAAATTCTCCCCATGGGACCATTGACAATTGAAATGAAGCATTAATCTTATATTTTATCTCAATGTATTGTGAGTATTTTACATCAATTTATATCTCCTTAAAATTGTCGATTTGATTGACATGCAACATTAATCTTATATTTTATCTCAATATTTGGTAGATTTTCTTTAGGTTGTTAGAGTGTCATTTAGGTTTTTTATGGATGAATGAAATTGCTCAAACAAGTTTTTGAAAATATTAGATCAAGCTTATATGATTAACTACTAAAACTTAGCTTTCAACCATTTCCCATTGATCTTGTCTATGAGATTTGGAAGATAGTTTCTACAGTCAATGGCATGTCTATGGCCAACACTTGAGTTTAATGCACAATGGTTTTGTAATAAATTGACCAATTGTGTTTTTTGGCTAGGCTTGAATATCACACTCTAAGCTTTGACTTGTTTAAGTGGTTCGTCTAAAATTACACTAACTTCTCTATTAATACCCACCTATTAGTGTGATTTCAGATGAGCCATCTAAAAAAATACAAACCGTGTTTTTCTAATAGATTTGTTTTCCCTAATATTACCAAAGATGTGTGACAAATATGCATGATTTGAAACTTATCCACATAGATTCAAAGCCTACAAATATAATTTTTGTTTCTTCAACCTAATAATAAGTATCTCATTGCTGATTACAGTTTAGTGATGCTATCGTTGTAATCATATGTGGAAGTAGCCATTTGATTTATATCTTTGTTAAGCTTTATATGAAATGGTTTGTTTCATTGTAATGGAATTTCTTTATTTCTCATTCTATTTGGTTTGAATAACTTCCCTTAATTAAAGGCATTCAATGATTTCACTTTGATGCCTCTTGCAATAATACTACTTAATTTAAGATCAAGTATTTACGGTTATGATTGAAAACTCGTGAAAGAATTGCTCAAACAAATTTATCTTCAAAGAGCTTCGCAAGATTTCCTTTAAAACTCATCTTTTACTTAGCATCATATCACAGCCAAGCAATGGTAGATTTTGATTATGATAATTTATACTTTTAGAGTATGTTAAATCAAGTAGGATGGGGCTCACATAAGTTCTAAAATTCTGATTTCGTTACCCGACTTATCCCCTGCTAGCAATCATGGCCATAGGTAGAGTTGTGTTGGTCCTCACTTGGAATCATTGCCTCTTTCTTCCAACCCCCAAAAGCCACTTTTGAAGACCCACCACCACCACAAGAATCCTTCCAATTGATTAAGAAAAAGGATACTCTATTTTGTCTACATTATTTTTCCTCGTGGGAGGCATGGGCATATTCAGAACTAATTTAATAGAATTATTCCCTGGTTTATACCTATTCTTTGCCTTGTTCTCCATACTTATGTGGCTCTTATATTTAATTGTTTCTTTAATATTTATGTTCTCTACCACAAATACAACTTGTATTTTTCATGATTCATATACATTGTTTGCTAATTTAGGGATTTCAATTATATTTTTGAAATCATAAAAAATAAGATTCAAAGAGTTTTTTATCAATGAATTTTTTTGTTGTTTTGTTATCATAAGTTGAAAATATTTTGTCATTGTTATAAGGTTATGTTTTTTTTATCAATTGATTCACTTACATGCATCAATTATTAGATAAATTGCATATTTATTACTTTTAGAGATATATCTAAAAATGTCTGCTACAAGATGTGTTATGTGTATTAGTATAACTCACTTTAATTTTATGCAAAAAAAATAAAAAAATAAAACTTGGATTAGGAATATTACTAGGGGAGAGGGGGCCATAATGAAGCAGGGTCCAATAGTGGGGATAGAAGTAGTCCTCAATAGGCCCCATAGTGGAGCATTTTAATATCTAATTGCAAAACACTTTTTATCCATAAAGTACGTAAAGTGACAAATCATGTGATGTCACATCAGCACACCAATAAAACATGACTTAGTGCACCACTATCGGTCTCACTTTTTTTTTGGGCATTTTTTGATACCTCAACAAAAAGCATTTTGATGTGGCATCATATTTGATGATGTGGCCCTAAAATGAAATATAGAAGCACATGAGTTGCCAAATAATCTGTTGTACAAAATTGGGAGTGATTTGAAATATCCACATAGGATTTTGAGAAACGTGAAGTTAGGGTGCTCCACTATGGGCCCCTCTCCCCTAATCTTTAAAATAAATAATATTATTAGATCGACATCTACTGCACATATCTAGTTATCACAAGTGTAAGAAGATCAAATAAAATTATTTTCTCACTTGAGGTAAATGTCATCATTGTGGTTATCTTAGATAAAGCATACACTATTGTATTAGATATTTGTAGGAAATAATGGTTGGGTAGAATGAATCTTTGGGATTCATTTAATGGTTAATGATAGCAAGTCTTGATTATTTTGATAGTTAAAGTTTTAATTTTGTTATTTCTTAGTGATATCATATAATGTCAAATAGTTTTAAAAGTAGATTTTGATTCAATTTAAAATTTGTAATATGTTAAAGTGTTGATGTATTTGAATATTCAGTGAAATATTATTGTATCATGGGAGTGTACACCAAGATGGAGGATGAAAAGTGGCCACCCCACTTTTTGGTCCCATAAAAGAAAAAACATGTGCACGTTATAATGAAACACACTCATGTTATGGGTTGGTAGTGACTAAGCCCAGGCTTAGTCATTACCAAACCATAATGTGTGTGCATTATGTGATTGCATTCACTCGTGATATGTGATTACATTCACATAACACGAGTGTGTTATAACACACTCGTATTTCTGTAAAAAAAAATCTCTCTTTGTCTTTTGGTCAGACTATATACATGAAATAAACATTTAAAATATATTTATGTATGAAAATTTAAGTATAAGTGACATGTATAGATGGACATTTAATTTCTTATGCTTTAAGCTATATTTCATGTATATATTTTTAGGATGTTTGAGAATGGTTTCAAATCTCTAGGAGTTATAAAACATATTCTAGGTTTTGGAAGATCTTATAATTTTTCAAACTTAGTCGAATTTCAATAATCAATAGGTCAAATTTCAGTAATTAGGAGGTCAAATTTCAATAATTAACATGCTCCATCTCTCTCTCTCTCTATCTAACTCTTTGTATATCTCTTACACTCTAGACCTCTCTCTCTCACTATCATCATCCATTTCTCTAACTCTATCTCTATCTGACACTCTTTCTATCCCTTAAGCTCAAGAACTACTTCTCTACCTCTCCATCTTTCTCTCTATCCATAAGGAATCATGGACTTTACCAATAAAAAGGGGTAGACCTAAATATTTAGAAGTGGAGAAATTCCACCTGGAATTATAGGATACCATAAATTTCATTTTGCTAGATAGTTGGTGTATTTTGGAAGTAGATAGTACTACTTTTAGGAGGTTAAAATTTTGGCCAAAAGATTTTCATAGTTCAAGAGGATTCCTTTTAGTGTACTGGTTTCTCTAACCAATGCTTCACTAATTATCATTGTATCATCTAAAAATTATTGGTGGGAGCAAGGAGGACTAGAAGAGGTAAGTCTTATGCCTTTTAATCTACCTTCATTAATTATCCTTTTGATATTTCTTGGACCAAAGCTTCAACCATTATTGGGGATATGTAACCCCCCTATCATAACTCTCTTGAGCTCTTGAAGAATCCTTATAGAGATTCCTTAATAAAAACTATAAACTTGGGGGTTGAAATCATCTCATAGTAATATCCATAAGTTTGGCTCCAAGGCCAAACTTTGCAATAGCCTTGAGAAGAAATTACAATTCACTCTATCATAGGCCTTCATGTTCTATTTTTTCAAAACATGCTCCCATTTTAGCATTAGATACAGCTTCATTATCTTGGCCATTGTTAAGGATAGAAGTATAATTTTTCAACCTATCAACACGTTTTACAACAATACCATTGTAATTTTTTATTACCATATAGACTCCAATATTTTTCTCATTCATCAACAACTTCAAAGGTCATCCTACAACAACATCATTTTTTTTCTAGCACCCTTTACATTGATTTTCTTTTATTTTTCTCAAATGAAAAAAATTGGTCACAAAGAAAAGCTTTTATGACCAAGAATAGATCCTTTGAAGATCAAGTGTAAAATAAAAACTATCAATGGAGTATGGGACTCAATGGGAGGATAAAATTTATAATTTCATGGTTACATTAGCATTCTAGTGAACATTATATTCTCTAGATGATGGAATATTCCTTGCTAATATAGAATCCAAATTTTCCCTCTAAGATACACAACCATTATTTGGAAGAAATAAACTATTGGAATGTACTATGTAGTTGATTTGGTGAGTTGTGTGAAGGATTTTGTAGGATAATATTCTCTTTTATATGTTAATTCTAGTCACTAGGATCTTTTTTATAGTAGTTATAGTTGGTAGGTCATAGTTTATGGGGTAGGCCATGTGAAACTAGCTCATGGAGCACATACCTTACCTTGCAATTTTGTGTAGGGTATATGAATTGTACCTTGTTGCAAATATAAAGACCCCTTTTTTTCATCTATTTTTTTTTTAAAATAGATGTATCAACCTATTATTCATATCTTTTTACAACACATTGTTAGTGATGATGTCTAAATTTGTATGGTTGTATGGAATTTTTTTTATGAAATTCAAGACCAACAAAACCAACTTAATTTTCCAAACTCTAATTTTGGTGTTTGTGATCTTAGGGTTTTGATGCCTTTTAGATACTGTAATGATGTGTATTTTGCACTAGCATGTACCATTTGAATGTTCAAGATTGAATCTATCAAAAAGAAAATGAAATTACATATTTGAAGCTCTAATATCATGTCAGAGTTGATTATTGAACCCCCATAGAAACCCAAAGGACCACTTATAATTAAAACATCCAATCACATAAGAGAAGCAACTAATTTTCTATGAAAGATGCAAAATGATAATTATCATAATATAAAATGAAACCCTTATTATAAATACAAGAATGAAACCCTAAGATGGGATTAAATTTGATCATGACATATGTCTTAATCAAGTATGAGTTGAAACCAAAAAACACATGACCTAATCAAGCTTAATCATGCTAGTGTGAATATATCTAAATAAGAATAATTAGGTGATTACCTTTTTACACTAACAATAGTATTTTTTCCTCATTTGAATGAAACATATTATCCACATAAGAGGTAGAATGAAGAGATGTAGTCATGGTGGCAATTTAAGGTCTCAACCTAGTATTTCATTGAAGGGGACCTAAGGGTCTTAGGAGATTCTAGGTATGAAAATTTAATGGCTTTAAAAATATAGGATAAATGCATATTGTGTCAAACTAAAAATTAAAAAAATATCATAAAATTTCTATCATAAATGTGTAGAAATGAAAAACTAGATTAATAGATTAATATAATATGTTAATAATTATGGATTCACTAATTTAGATGGGGAAGAAAATGATTTCTTAAACTAATAGATTAATGCCTACTTGCAATAAAATCAAACTAAAAAATAAGGATATGAGATTGAAATAATGGATATTAAGAAATGAAAATAAATGAGAGAATAAGGAGCTTATTTGGATAAAAATTAATGTGATGTTGATTTTGACAATATTAACTAATTGATGTGTTGTGACAAAAAACTAACATTTGAGATATAGTCCAAAAATAGAGATCAAGAAAATAGTTAAAAGATATTCAAAAGTTTCTACTATTGAGGATAAAACCACATAAGGTATCCTAGTCTTTGACTAGGTCATGACATGTTACCTAGTATGAATAGTGTGGCCTTGTTTGTGATTGATGCATTTTCTAATGCACTCGCCTCTTATTTACATATTCATTGAAGGAGTCATGTTGAAAATCAAAGTTGAGCCTACTATAGGAAAAAGGAAGACCATTGAATTCTTTGATAGTAGTAAATCCCTTATTAGTTGTACAAAAGTGGAAAACATGACTAGCATTGATGCAGAGCATGGGTTCACTTCACTCAACTGGAGGCATATTTCACAATAATGGGTTCTTCATCATGTGACTACTTCCTTTGAATAGGGCTCAACATGGCTACAAATCACCAGATGGGTATTAACTCTCCAAATTCTTCAACAAGCATTAAAATCACTTTTAGGCTTGTGGAAACAACACAAGTAAACCACTAATGACCCAAAGATCTAAAACTTCACAAAATACAAACCTTCTTTTGGTTTGCCCCAAATTACTCGTTTGTACATTCAAGGATCACAAACACCAAATGGGTTCCATGGTTCAAAGAGAATTAACCAACTCTTGGAAAGTATTTCATAGAGTTAAAATGACATGACAAACACAACTAGACCACACAAGGATTTGGACTTCACCAATTTACAAGTTTCCCTTATCAACCACTCTTACCCCAAGTAGCTTTCCAACAGGAAACAGTCCTTCACAAATTTCAAGGCAGTACCCCAATTACTATTGTGAAAGCATATCTAGATACCCTTTTGGGCCTCCTAAGACATATTTGAAATTCAGCATAGGGTTCTTTGAAACAAAGGACTCAAAAAATGACTGTCCCAGGTTCCTAATAGGCCTAATTAGACTTATGCTCATGAGGGTTTATTGATTCCTTTGGTTCCAAACCCAAAATCTCTCCACTATCACTTAAAAAACTCTAAATGTGACCTACTCATGCTTTTCCAACCAATTTCCAATGGCTTTTCATCGAACCCTAGCCTCTATGCTCCCTAGTTGCTCACATAACACTGTTGACAGCCTAAGGCATCATTACATTTTTCTCAAAACCTCATTCTTTGATCTTGTAGCATAGAGGTCTTTTAGAATACATAAATATCCTTCTATACACCAATTTGTAGGAGTTTTCAATGGCTAGAAATGGAGTATTGCATTTTAGAAAGCTTATTGTGACCCTAAAACAGGGTTATAACCCATTTTGACAAAATTGTAATATCTTGCTCAAAATACAATGGAATTGAATGAAACCAAAACCAATCATTTATTATCTCACATACATATCAACCAAAATGCAAATTAGATCAAAAATAGATTGTACAAGGTCGTACAATGGCCTATAACAGCCATTTACCAATAATTTCTAAGAAAAAACAGAGTTTTATTCATGGTCTTCAACAACAATACAAAACTCCAAAGCCAAAATTTGACCCACAAACCATATTTAAACCTTACTCAACCAAAAAAAACTAACAACCTCACCCTCAACTGCCTTTCAAGTTGCTTGACTGTTGAGCTTCTCAAATTTGTCATTTTTGCAATTACAACTACTTTTACATCATTTTGCAATATTAACTCTATGGACTCTAAATAACTCAAATTACATAAAAATGGTCTATCAGACCTTATTACAATGTAGAAACATAAAAATTGAATCAAAAATCAAGAGTTTCCTCATGGAGGCATGAAATTGTCATGGTGCTACTACACCAAACTCTCGGCCAAAAGAAATCCCAAGCACTCTTGGATTGAGGGTAGTAACAGGTCTTCATCCTTTGTATGCTCCTCCTTAATTTCCTTTATGCACTGCCTCTTGTCTTCTTTGAAACAACTCCTATTGATCTTCATTTTCACTTTTGGTTTCAACTTGTCAAAGCAAACTAGCCTTCTAACTGTCTTATCACCTAGAATTTGATCCTTCATGCTTTGATGTATCCCAACCTCTACCTCAACACCTTGTCCTCCTTCTTTCATTTTGAACCTTGGTTTGTTCCTCCTCAAAATTTCTATCACAACAAGGAAGTGATAGTTGTTTTACTTAGCCTTTTTCCTTTACAATGTTGCAATGATTTCTTCACCTTTGGTCTTCATGTCTTTTCTTAGGTTCTCTGCTCCAATTACCTCTGTCTGATCAGGTCTACAAACCTCTGAAATGGTAGAGGATAACTTCCCTCTATCCTCTCTTGAAACCAATGGACAAAGCATTGTCCCAATCACAATACCATCATGCATCTTCAACACATCTTGAGTCTTCATAAGGAATTCATCCTTCCACTCTGTTGTCATAGCATCCTCTTGTTTAGGAATGGTTGTAATGTCCATATCTTCTTCTTCTTCTTCCTTTGCTTGTTCATTACCTTTTCCCATCAAAGGTTCATTTGTCTTCACATCTAGTTCTAATGCTTTCATTTGTCTTCTCTTTTGCATCAGCCTTTGAATAGGCCATACAACCTTCTTTTTCATTTTCAAGTGCCAACTGAGTGCTCTTTTGAGCAACTGCTCCATCTCATCTTCCATCCTTCTTCTCATCTATTACACAACTTTCCTTATTTCTCTTATCTCTTTCTCAACCTCGATTTGCCTCATCTTTTACTCTTTCCTCTTTCTCTCTTTTTCTTCTTGCTTTTTTCTTTTGTGAACCCTCAACCTGTAGGTACCTTCTCAACAAATCCATCTTCTCTTCTAGCAAGTCCCTTTAACCTTGCTTCCTCTTGTCTTTGCCTCACCTAGGTCTCTTCTATTTTCCTCTACCTAGTCTTTTAGCAACCAGGTTCTCTCTTCAACTAGCACAAACACAAACACACAAACACCAAACTCTCTTACCCATACCTTTTGAGCTCTAATACCAATTGATGCAGAGCATGGGTTCACTTCACTTAACTGGAGGCATATTTCACAATAATGGGTTCTTTATCATGTGACTACTTCCTTTGAATATAGCTCAACATGGTTACAAATTACCAGATGGGTATTAAATCTCCAAATTCTTCAACAAGCATTAAAAGCACTTTTAGGCTTGTGGAAACAACACAAGTAAACTACTAATGACCCCAAGATCTCAGACTTCACAAAATACAAACCTTCTTTTGGTCTGCCCCAAATTACCCGTTTGCACATTCAAGGATTACAAGAACCAAATGGGTTCCATGGTTCAAAGAGGCTTAACCAACTCTTCGAAATTCTTTCATAGAGTTAAAATGACATGACAAACACAACTAGACCACACAAGGATTTGGACTTCACCAATTTACAAGTTTCCCTTATCAACCACTCTTACCCCAAGTAGGTTTCCAACAGGAAATAGTCCTTCACAACTTGCAAGGAAGTCCCCTAATTACCATTGTGAAAGCATATCTAGATACCCTTTTGGGCCTCCTAAGACATGTCAGAAATTCAACATAGGGTTCTTTGAAACAAAAGACTCAAAAAGTGACTGTTAGGCCTAATTAGGCTTATGCTCATGAGGGTTTATTGATTCCTTTGGTTCCAAACCCAAAATCTCTCCACTATCACTTAAAACACTCTTAATGTGACCTACTCATGCTTTTCCAACCAACTTACATGCTTATCTAATGGCTTTTCACTGAACCCTAGCCTCTATTCTCCTTAGTTGCTCACAAAACATTATTGACAGCCTAGGGCATCATTACATTTTGCTCAAAACCTCATTATCCGATCCTGTAGCATAGAGGTCTTTTAGACTACATAAATATCCTTCTTTACACCAATTTGTAGGAGTTTTCAATGGCTAGAAATGGAGTACTGCATTTTAGAAAGCTTACTGCGACCCTAAAATAGGGTTATAACCCGTTTTGACAAAAAATGTAATATCTTGCTCAAAATCCAATGGAATTGAATGAAACCAAAACCAATCACTTATTATCTCACATATATATCAACCACAATGCAAATTGGATCAAAAACATATTGTACGGGGCCATACAATGGCCTACAACAACCATTTACCATTAATTTTTGAGAAAAAAATAGAGTTTTATTCATGGTCTTCAACAACAATACAAAACTCTAGAGCCAAACTTTGACCCACATACCATATTTAAACCTTAATCAACCAAAAACAACTAATAAACTGACCCCCAATTGCCTTTCAAGTTGATTGACCGTTGAGCTTCTCAAATTTGTCATTTTGTCATTTTTGCAATTACAACTATTTGACAACTTTTACATCATTTTGCAATATTAACCCTATGGACTCTAAATGACTCAAATTATAGAAAAATGGTCTATTAGACCTTATTACAATGTAGAAACATCAAAATTGAATAAAAAATCAAGAGTTGCCTCATGGAGGCATGAAATTGTCATGGTGATCCTGCACCAAACTCCTGGCCAAAAGAAATCCCAAGCCCTCTTGGATTGAAGGTAGTAATAGGTATTCATCCTCTGTATGCTCCTCCTTGATGTCCTTTATGCACTGCCTCTTATCCTCTTTGAAACAACTCATATTGATCTTCATTTTCACTTTTGGTTTCAACTTGTCAAAGCAAACTAGCCTTCTAACTGTCTTGTCACCTGGAATCTGATCCTTCATGCTTTGATGTATCCCAATCTCTACCTCAACACCTTGTCCTCCTTTCATTTTGAACCTTGGTTTGTTCCTACTCAAAATTGCTATCACAACAAGGAAGTGATAGTTTTTTTCCTTAGCCTTTTTCCTTTGCAATGTAGCAATGATTTCTTCATCTTTGGTCTTCATGTATTTTCTCAAGTTCTTTGCTCCAATTACCTTTGTCTGATCAGGTCTACAAACCTCCTAAATGGAAGAGTATAACTTCCCTCTATCCTCTCTTGAAACCAATGGACAAAGCATTGTCCCAATCACAATGTCATCATGCATCTTCAACACATCTTGAGTCTTCATAAGGAATTCATCCTTCCACTCTGTTGTCATAGTATCCTCTTGTTTAGGAATGGTTGTAATGTCCATATCTTCTTCTTCATCTTCCTTTGCTTGTTCATTACCTTTTCCCATCAAAGGTTCCTTTGTCTTCACATCTGGTTCTAATGCTTGCATTTGTCTTCTCTTTTTCATCAACCTTTGAATAGGCCATACAACCTTCTTCTTCATTGTCAAGTGCCAACTAAGTGCTCTTTTGAGCAACTACTCCATCTCATCTTCCATCCTTCTTTTCATCTCTTCCACAACTTGCCTTATTTCTCTTATCTCTTTCTCAACCTCTATTTGCCTCATCTTTTCCTCTTTCCTCTTCCTCTCTTTTTCTTCTTGATTCTTCTTTTGTGAACCCTCAACCTGCAGGTACCTTCTCAACAAATCCATCTTCTCTTCAAGCAAGTCCCTTTAACCTTGCTTCCTCTTGTCTTTGACTCACCTAGGTCTCTTCTCTTTTCCTCTACCTAGTCTTTTGGCAACTAGGTTCTCTCTTCAACCTACACAAACACAAACATACAAACACCAAACTCTCTTGCCCAGACCTTTTGAGCTTTGATACCAATTGATGCAAAGTATGGGTTCACTTCACTCAACTAGAGGCATATTTCACAATAATGGGTTCTTCATCATGTGACTACTTCCTTTGAATATGGATCAACATGGTTACAAATCACTAGATGGGTATTAACTCTCCAAATTCTTCAACAAGCATTAAAAGCACTTTTAGGATTGTGGAAACAACAAAAGTAAAGCACTAATGACCCCAAGATCTCAGACTTCACAAAATACAAACCTTCTTTTGGTTTGCCCCAAATTACTCGTTTGCACATTCAAGGATCACAAGAACCAAATGGGTTCCATGGTTCAAAGAGGCTTAACCAACTCTTGGAAAGTATTTCACAGAGTAAAAATGACATGAAAAACACAACTAGACCACACAAGGATTTATACTTCATGAATTTACAAGTTTCCCTTATCAACCACTCTTACCCCAAGTAGGTTTCCAATAGGAAATAGTCTCTCACAACTTTCAAGGAAGTCCCCCAATTACCATTGTGAAAGCATATCTAGATACCCTTTTGGGCCTCCTAAGACATATCAGAAATTTAGCATAGGGTTCTTTGAAACAAAGGACTCAAAAAGTGATTGTCCTAGTTTCCTAATAGGCCTAATTAGGCTTATGCTAGGGTTTATTGATCCCTTTGGTTCCAGACCCCAAATCTCTCCACTATCACTTAAAACACTCTTAATGTGACCTGCTCATGCTTTTCCAACCAATTTCCAATGGCTTTTCACTGAACCCTAGCCTCCATGCTCCTTAGTTGCTCACAAAACACTATTGACAGCCTAGGGCATCGTTACATTTTGCTCAAAACCTCATTCTTTTATCCTGTAGCATAGAGGTCTTTTAGAATACATAAATATCCTTCTATACACCAATTTGTATGAGTTTTCAATGGCTAGAAATGGAGTATTGCATTTTAGAAAGCTTACTGTGACCCTAAAACAGGGTTATAACCCGTTTTGACAAAAAATGTAATATCTTGCTCAAAATCCAATGGAATTGAATGAAACCAAAACCAATCACTTATTATCTCACATATCTATCAACCACAATGCAAATTGGATCAAAAATAGATTGTATTGAGTCGTACAATGGCCTACAACAACCATTTACCAATAATTTATGAGAAAAAACAAAGTTTTATTCATGGTCTTCAACAATAATACAAAAATCTAGAGCCAAACTTTGACCCACACACCATATTTAAACCTTACTCAACCGAAAACAACTAACAAACCGACCCCCAACTGCCTTTCAAGTTGCTTGACCGTTGAGCTTCTCAAATTTGTCATTTTTGCATTTTTGCAATTACAACTATTTGACAACTTTTACATCATTTTGCAATATTAACCCTATGGACTCTAAATGACTCAAATTACATCAAAATGGTCTATTAGACCTTATTATAATGTAGAAACATCAAAATTGAATAAAAAAGCAAGAGTTGCCTCATGGAGGCATGAAATTGTCATGGTGCTCCTGCACCAAGCATAGATGCAAATATGGATCCAAATTGGATTAAATTGAGAATGAGACAAAGGTTGAGTGCTCTTGATGTAAATACTTGATGAGAGTAATTGATATAAGTATATGATGTTCTTAACTACCCATATGATGTTGTTAAATACATGTTCCTAGACACACAATTTGATGCATTTGGTGTGTATATTGTTAGGATAATGACCATATATTAGGAAAGTCTACTTGAGAGAAAAAATTTAATTTTGAAGAAAGTAGACTAAGCCATCATGTGCAATCAAGTTTGCACATTAGGCCAAGCCAAGCGACATAGACTAATATGGAAAAATGCTCAAACCAAATATCTTGGTTAAAACAAAGAGATCTCCAATGACAATGAACTAACTTAAGTTTAGATAATCATGTTTATTGGTTAGTATGTCAAATGAATGAAATTGAGTGCTAACACAATACATTTACAACATCTAAATGAAATAACATAAAACTAAACTAAAATAAATAAATTCTATACTTTTATCATTTTTAAATTCATATTATATATTTTAATTTAAAATGAGAAAAAATAAAATGGTTGATCTGTCTACAACAAAGAATAAATAAAATATTACAATATATTACTTTTAAAATATGATATTAGAGAATTTTTATGTAACCAATAAAATATGAGATACCAAAAATCACTTTCAACTAAAATTACTACATTAAAAAATCCATTCTATCAGAATCACATAGAAACAAATAAAATGATGAAAGATTGACTAAACTTTGCAGCAGCAACTTTATTAAGCCCTGTGGAGATTTGAAAACTTACAATATTTTACTAGAACTTTGCACCCAAACATAAGTGGGCACAATAACCTCCACATTTTTCATCCAATTAATTCGAGTCGGTTGAAAATGGAATAGTAAAAGAAGTAGTTTGTAATGAACTTCGACCAAGGGAGAATCTGAAACCTCGAAAGGGGAATATGAGTAAATCTTACACGATATCCATCCTAACATAATATCCGTTAACCGACAGATACCTGTCCTTTCAGGTATCAATATCTGATATTGTTTTTTCTTTCCTATATGACACATCTTTCACACATCATGCTCTTTCTCATTATTGCTTTCACCACCTTTCATAGACCAATCTCTTTATCTTTTACCTTTCACATACATAACTTTTTGTAGTTATTTACAAGAAGCTGAAATAGATGAAATCAAGTTCTAACAACTTGTGTGAAAGGGACAATTAAGGTTTTGCAAAATACTTCAGAGTTTGCTAGGTGTGAGTTTGCGCATTAGTCATTGTTAGTATTTTTATTAAGTAACTGGTTATTTAAAGGAGTTAGTGTTCTTCATATTTAGGGTAAAATTAAATGGTGGATTGATTGTAATTAGGTTTACGAGATAAATTTGTGAAAATAACATTTCAATCATATCATATATATAGATTTAAATTTGTACAAATAAAATTTTAGATTAAAAATCAAAATAAATGATAGAATAAATTTGGAAATTTTAAATATGTAGATGTTTAGTTTTGATTTTGATGTAGATATCTTTGTTCAAGTGTTAGGAAGTTATCCTTCAAAGTTCTAAAATGTTACAATCTATCATTGACCTATGAATTTGATTGCACACTATTAGGATTCATTTCTACAAGTGTGGAAGTCAACTTTGCATGTGTAGACCTAAACTAGTTACATGGAGTTGAATCTACAAGTTGTGAATTTGATTTCGAATTATTTTGCAAACTAGAACTTATTTGGCTTGAATTCTAGTATTTGGATTTGTATAAGGACAGATGGTTTTTACAAACATCTATAGGGAATCTTGTAGGGTGTTTTCCTTACACACTCCCTTCCAGTAATGCATACTAGCTTAGATGGATTCCTCAAGTTCCCTTCTAGCTAATTTTCTTTAGACTCGAGGTCCCTCCAATGTCTTCAATGCTTTTCTTTTTAAGTTTTAGGTCACCTACTTTGATTTATTCAATTCAAAGCATGAGCTATGAGTTTCATGATATTCATGAGGCATTTCCCTTAACTTTTGATGTCTCAATGTCACCCATGGCCCCTTCATTAGATTTGGCTATCTTTAGCCTCTTTGAAACACTGTCAAGTATCATAATTCTAAGTTAAAAGGTTTCTCTTGCCTACACGACCCCTATTTGCATGGGCCCCACTTCTATTTCATGATTGACCAGTCTCACATTCTTTTTTTCCTTATGGCGATTTTGTAGTTGAAATTTCTTGTAGGTCATTCATCATACATCTAATGGTGTAGATCATCTCATTCCCATAATGTTCACATCAACACAAGTCTCGTCTCTTCATCTATATCTCATGTTCTCACAAGGTGCTTAACAATGACATCCTCCCAAATGTGCCAATTGTTGATCTTCTATGGATATTTGATGATGCTAATACTTTCACATTCTCCCTTCTATATGTCATCAAGCCTAATACTATGGTGGGCCCTATTTCAAGAACTTTTTCTCAAGGTACCCTCCATGTTAGCATATTTCCAATTACATAAGCTATTGATTCAAAAGTGACATCCAACAGTCTAAAGCTTCTTGACCTTATTCATTATAAAAAGGAGTCATACACATTCCATCAAGAACTTCACGTAATGACCATCTCTCCTCCTTAGTATCTTTCCCACCCCTACCACATATATTTGAAGACTCTAGAAAAATATGCACCAATTTGATGTGACATGTTCTATCTCACATCTAACATACACCCCACTCTTCTCAATGATTGATGATTTTTCACCACCCCTAGATATTTGTCATGAGCAATTGGAATTCATTATCCTATGGATCATATAGGTCATTCACTCTCAAATGTGGTAGGGGGAATTTACATGAAAAAGAGGTCATTATATGGCTCTGATTACTTGTAGCCAAAATCCTCAATTGCCTAAACATGGAACCTCTTGTCCATTAATTTGGTGAAAGTTGAAGATAAACTAAAGCATGTCCCACCACACTTGACATCTATCTCCTCCCTCTCTTCTTTACTCTTTATTCTTTTGTAATGTTCTTGGGATCCTTTGGTGGAATTTTAAAATAGGGCTCTAGTCGTTGTATAAACATGGGATATGTCCTCTTGTGACTATGCTTTGGCTTTCTAATATAGAATAAGGTTTTATTATTTTTACTCAAAAGTCTATTATTTACTATCTATTAACTTGCAAGAAATGTGAATATGTTTCATCATTTTATAGCTCTACTACTTGTCTCAAAGAGTGTCTAATAGTTTGATGTTGCAAGTACACGTGTCTGTTTACCTATTCCCTTAGATTGAAGTGAGTTATTTGTGTTTATCTAAATATTCATTGGTCATAGATGTTGTTTAATATTGTTTTAAGAACAAGTACATTTGCATAACGTAATTTGAGGCATCCTCACCATATGTTGATGTTTGTCATCTAGGAAACTTGGTTACAATATTTTCTTAGGATCAAGATCACTCAAACCTCTTTTGGGAACTCTCTTTCCTAACCCAAATAAACTCTTGATCTTCTAGCTCATTTTCTCAACTTGGTGATTGTAAGCTTGCATCGACTCCCTTTTTCTCTAGGTTAAAGCTTGAGGTGAATTTTTCCACAACACTTATTGATACCACTTTGCATTGTCAACTTATTGGTAGCCTCATCTACTTGACTCATACTCACTCTGACATTTCATTTTTAGTTGGAATTTTTTCATTCTCCATGATAGATCCTCATGAGCTTCATTAGAAGGCACTGAAATACATTATGCACTACATACAAGACACTCACAATTACAAGATTCATTATGCAACAAGAAAAAGTTCAAAATTTTATTAGATACACATAATCTAATTGGGTTGATGATCTTGATGATTGTAAGTTCACACTTGGCTATAATTTTCACCTTGGTTTTAGTCCTATTTTTTGGAAAAGCTAGAAGACCAATGTCATTAATTTCTCTTTGAATAAGACTGGGCTTTGATAGCCTATTAATGTCACTACTAAGACTATTTGAATTTAGAATATCCTAACTAAACTTAGCATAACTTTTTAGAAGCCATTAGTCAACTATTGTGACAACCAAAATGACACCAAGATCTCAAAGAATCTGGTCCACCATCAATAGACCAAACACATCAAGATCCATGTGTGTTTTCTTGGGGATTTGATTTAGGATTAGGTCATTGATTTTCTCTATGGTCCAATAGTAGAGACATTTGTAGATATCTTCACCAAATCCTTCAGTAAGAGCAAGTATGTACCCATCTTCAATCTCTTTTGGGAGTGCAAGACATTTCTTTATGGGGAGTCAATTAGGCTTTATTATCTTTGCCTCTCATGGGGGAGAGTTTTTTTCCATTGGTTTTTCTCATTCTCTTCTATTTTGAGGAGATATTTATAAATGGATACCTCATTATGCCTTATATTTAGGACCCATATTTGAGTATTTTTCTCTTTTCTTCCCCTAACACTTAAGTGGGTGTCAATGTGAATAGGGAATATTTTCTAACTACTTTATTTCCTAGCTAATTCTCCACCTAGCTTCTTTTTCGCACTAGGTTAAGTTTACTTAGGGACTTGTTACACATTATCCCACATTGATTGTGTTTCTAGTATACTAGGTAATATATCCTATATATACTCACCCATAGAGCATTTGTATGTTCACTTATTTTGATATGCCTTACATTTTACATTGAATATAATCTATTTTATTCTCTCAATTATGAATTTCTAATATTTCTTTCCTTTAGTCATTTACTTTTTGAGTGGCTTCATAGTCAAATCTTACATGGTATCAGAGTTAGGGTAAGCTAGGATCCCCAAGAACTTGTGTGTGGCTTATGGGGATGTTGGAATATGCCACAATTGGACCAACGATGGATGGAAACAAAAGTGTTAATAGCTCAGTAGTAGAGTACTCTAGTAGAAAATGGAAGTTCTTAGGTTAAAGTCCTAGTTGGTCCATGAGTAGTAGCTCAATATGATATCAATGTTAGGGTAGACGAGGAGCACAAAACACCTATAGTGTGGTTTACAAAGGGTGTTAGAAATAAGGCATAGTTGAATCAATAGTGGACTAGTCATGAATGTGCTAGTAGCTCAAACGTAGAGCGCTCTAATAGCAAATGGAAGGTCCTAGGTTCAAGTCCTAGTTGGTCCATGACAAAGAACTCAACATAATATAAGAGACAAGCTAAGATAGAATCTCCAAGCATCTACATTGTGACTTATGAGGGATGTTGGAAATAACTCATACATAAACCAATGATGGAATATACACAAAAGGGCCAATAGCTTGGTGGTAAAGCACTCCAATAGTAAATCAAGTTCCTAGATTTGAATCCTAACTTTTCCATGTGAAAAGTATCTCAACATGATATTGTTAGGAAAAATGGTATCTCAACCTTAGAATTATAACAGGTTAATATATTGAGTATGGGGGGTTACAAGGGGGTACCCCATTACAAGGTTTGGGAGGGATGACCCCCAACAGGGGCTAGGGGGAAACATCCACGAAAGCAACAATATATTTATATTTTATCATTGTAAATTTGGACTTTTCATCATTAGGTCACATCCCTAACAATAGAGCTTATGTTGGATTTCCTACCCTAGAAGGTAGCCTTGTTTTATGAGGGAATTGTATTACGACTATGTATTACATTATTATATTGTGTGAAAGTTTGATAGTTGTTGAGTTGTATCTGAATCTTTAGTTGGCGATACTGCTATGAGAATCTTTCTCTGTAATTTTATTGTAATCATCTTGATTTTAAATCATATATTGATGGATTTTGGAGTGTGTGATTTTTGTCTTGAAAGAGTTTTACCCATGTAAATCATAGTGTTGTGGTAAGAATGCTATTTATGTTTAGTTTTTCTAACTATTGTACAGATTTGAATTTTTTTGCATAACCCTCCTCTCAATATTAGTGTAGGAAGTTTTTCTGCTATTGTGGCTTCCTTACATGTGTGGAAGTTAAGGTAGGCTAGGAGCCCCAAGCACCTATTTTTTGGCTTTATGGGGGTGTTGGAAATAGTCCACACCTAGACCAATGATGGACTGGATGTATAAAGGTTCAAATATCTTAGTGGTAGAGCCCTCCAATATCAAATGGAAGTTACTAGGTTTGAGTCCTTGCTGGTTCATGAGTAGTAGCTCAACATTATTGTAATTAGTTTAATTGTGGGGAAAAAATATTATTGTTTGTGAAGATAATTGAATTATTTAAATTTCTTAGAATAAATTAATTTGAATTATTTCATTATTCCTCTAAAAATTAGAAATAAATTAATTATAATTTTTAAATTATTTGCAAATGCTATTTGTGAAAAATAAAATGGAGAGATAAAAATAGAAACAAAAAATGAAATAGGAAAGAAAAATAATAATTAAAATTGAAAATATCATAAAGGGGAAAATGATTTTTTTAGTCTTTCTTGTATTTTTGAAAGGAAGGGCTCTCTCAAACTGTCTTTATTTCAAATCATTGAACCCATCACCCTTATCATTTCCACCACTAATCCTTTCATCAACCTTAGTCATCCATCACCTAAAATCTCCAACCATGATTAATGAATGCCCACATACTTGGAATTGCTCCCACATGATGAAAACATCACCCAACTCATAGGTTATCAAGATAAATTCTCCCCATGGGACCATTGACAATTGACATGAAGCATTAATCTTATATTTTATCTCAATGCATTGTGAGTATTTTAGATCAATTTATATCTCCTTGAAATTGTCGATTTGATTGACATGCAACATTAATCTTATATTTTATCTCAATATTTGGTAGATTTTCTTTAGGTTGTTAGAGTGTCATTTAGATTTTTTATGGATGGATGAAATTCCCTCAAACAAGTTTTTGAAAAGCTTGGATAAAGCTTATATGATTAATTACAAAAACAATTAGCTTTTGACCATTTCCCATTGATCTTGTCTATGAGATTTGGAAGACAGTTTCTAGAGTTAGTGGAATGTTTGTAGGCAACACTTGAGTTTAATGCACAATGGTTTTCTAATAAATTGGTCACTTGTGTTTTTCAGCTAGGTTTAAATAGAACACTCTAAGCTTTAACTTGCTTAGTTGATTCATTAAAATTACACTAACTTCTCTATTAGGACCCATCTATTAATGTGATTTCAAATGAGCCATCTAAAAAAATCAAAACTTAAAGTATACTATTTAAAACAATCTGTGTTTTTCTAATAGATTTGTTTCCCCTAATATTACCAAAGATGTGTGACAAATATGTATGATTTGAATCTTATTATACATTTTTATTTCTTCAAACATTATCAAGGTGCCTAATAATAAATTATCCCATTAGTGATTATAGTGATTATAGTTTAGTGATGCTATGGTTGTAATGATACGTGGAAGTAGCCATTCCAAAATGGTGTTTATTTATATCTTTGTTAAGCTTTATATGAAATTGTTTGTTTCATTGTAATGGAATTTCTTTATTTCTCATACTATTCAGTTTCAATAACTACCCTTAATTAAAGGGATTCAATGATTTCTCTTTGATGCCTCTTGCAATAATAGAATCATACTACTTAAATTTAAGATCAAGTGTTCACAATTATGATTGAAATTTGGTGAAAGAATTGCTCAAAAAATTGGGGTGATAGGGTAAGAGAATTAACTCCCGGAGAGAAGTAGATTTTGAATGCAATTAATGTGGGGAAACACCATTAAATCCTTTGTGGGATCTACATTTATCATGCTCTTGTTATTTTCTCTTCAAAGAGCTTCGCAAGTTTTCCTTCAAAACTAATCGTTTACTTAGCATTATATCACAGCCAAGCAATGGTAGATTTTGATCATGATAATTTATACTTTTAGAGTATGTTAAATCATGTAGGATGGGGCTCACATAAGTTCTTAAATTATGATTTCCTTACCCGACTTATCCTATGCTAGCAATCATGGCCATAGGTAGAGTTGTGTTGGTCCTTACTTGGAATCATTGCCTCTTTCTTCCAAGCACCAAAAGCCACATTTGAAGACCCACCACCACCACAAGAATCCTTCCAATTGATTGAGAAAAAGGATAGTCTATTTTGTCTACTTTAGTTTTCCTCGTGGGAGGCATGGGCATATTCAGAACTAATGTAATAGAATTATTCCCTGGTTTGTACCTATTCTTTGCCTTGTTCTCAATACATATGTGGTTTTTATATTTAATTGTTTCTTTTATATTTATGTCCTGTACCACAAATACAACTTGTATTTCATGATTCGTATATTATTATTTTCTATAGGGTTATTTCAATTATATTTTTTAAATGGGGAAAATAAGATTCAAAGAATTTCTTGGCAATGGGTTTTATGTATTGTATTCTTGTTGTTTTGTGATTATGAGTTGAAAATACTTTGTCATTGTTATAAGGTTATGGTTTTTGTATTAACTAATTCACCTACATGTATCAACGATTAGATAAATTGCGTATTTTATTACTTTTAGATATATACCTAAAGATATTTGCTACAAGATGTGTTATGTGTAATAGTGTAACTCACTCTAATTTTATATAAAAAAATTAAAAAATACTCGGATTAGGAGTATTACTAATCTTTAAAATAAATCATATTATTATATCAACCTCTACTCCACATATCTAGTTATCACAAGTGTAAGAAGATAAAATAAAATTGTTTTCTCACTTGAGGCAAAATGTCATCATTGTGGTTATCTTAGATAAAGCATACACCATTGTATTAGATATTTGTAGGAAATAATGTTTGGGTAGAATGAATCTTTGGGATTCATTTAATGGTTAATGATAGCAAGCCTTGATTGTTAAAGTTTTAATTTTGTTAATCAGTAATGATATCATATAATGTCAAATAGTTTTAAAAGTAGATTATGATTCAATTTAAATTTTGTAATATGCTTTTGAAAGAGGAAAAAAGGGGTTTAACAAGGACCCAAAACCACAAAGTTTACAAACAAAAGAAAAGATCGTCAAAGATCCCATAAACAGAGAGGCTGTAGAGAGGACAACAAAATGAAAGAGCCACAACCACCAAAAAAGCCAACAAGGGTCACATAAAAGACCCAAAAAGACCAGACAAAACGCTAGTAGTGACTAAACTTGGGACTTTAAAGTTTTCGTTGTCTCAGCTTCCATGTCGTTCATTTCCTAAACCCCCCTCTTTAAGATATGGACCATCTGGGTAGTAGGGGGCGCTTTCCTCTTAAGGTTGGCACGGGTCCTTTTTGATATTCTTTGGTCCTCATTCTTGTTTTTATCCTTGTCCTCTTCCAGATCACAACCAGCGAGCCCTGTTGCGACTTTTCCAACTTTTCAGACATAGCATTGATGATAATGGCATTGTGCCTTGCCATTCTATGGTTTTGTTCCACAACTGTTTTCATTGTGTTTTTTATTTTTACAAATTCAGCTTCCAGATTCTTATACTTGTCCTCAATGTCATCATCTCTCGTTCCAGTATTGTTCTTTTTCCGTTTTCCTTCTTCATTGCTCAGAGCAGACAACTTCAATTCTAGTTCCTCCAACTTACTATTAAGAACTCTATTTCTGAGATTAAGATCATTAATTTCTTGATAGGCCCATTTCATAACCCTAAAAATATCACCAACGCCACTTCTAGCAAAGGCAAGGATATCTCCAGACTGATCCAGGCGATCTAAAATGAGGTTAAAATCATCCAGGTTAGGGGAGCTGGGAAATCTAGTACCATCATCTCTAAAAGAAGCAGGAGGGGTAGAGACAGAGTTTATTCTAGCTTCAAGGTTCTCAGTTTTGTCCTCCAAAGAGTCTGCAGAGTAGGAAACCAACTTATTGGCAGGGGAACCCTTGAGAGTGGGATTCTTTAAAGGAACCGGGCCGCCGGGGTAAATCTCAGGGTTAGCTTTCGCGAGCTAGGGTTTACAAAGTTGGGTTTTCTTACCAAACAAGACAGGGGACGGATGGGCTTCAACAATTCTCTCTAGGTTATGCTTAGAATGATTCTCTGAACCACCACTATCCGTATCATAGTCCTCAGATGCCGTGGAGGCAACCGGTTTGGATAAAGCCGGCAGGCTTTGATAATGTTCATAGATTAACCTAATAAGACCACGATGAAGAATAGGGTATCTCCTTGAATTTTTCTTGTGGTCCTCAAGGCTATTGCTCAACGAACAAAACAAATAATAAGGCAGAGAAATTTGTACCTTATGGCAGAAGTGGTTAAGGATAGCAAAATGATGCCCATAAACTCTGGTGAATCTCCCATCCAAGGTAATATACTCCATTATGACACAAAGCACCTTTCTCCAAAGCGCCTTGATGGTGTCGATTTAAAAATAGTTGTTGGATACTTTGACTAGGTTCATTTTCTCCTTTTCTTTCTTAAGGAATTTGATTACCGCATAGTCTAAAAACCTTCTGTCACGAAAAAACTTCATGCCCTCAGTGGACATTCAAGTCACCTCTCCTATGATTTTCTCATCCAATTTCACCTTTCTCCCAAAGAGGATTATTTCTCCATTATTCCAGTTCTTCTCAAAGTAGTCAGTAACCATAGGATCAGGCCCATGAAGTTTTTCTAGGAATGGAACCAAACCACCTCTCACAACCTGTTTCCAGACCTTAGCATTCCTCGTGTGCATTTCGTAGCTTTTTGGCTTGATTATTTTCCTATCCCCCCCCATATTCGAATGCACCTCACTGCAATCTCTACCAATGCCAAAAACCTGTTGCAAGTTTACGCAGCCATTCCAATGAACCCAGAAAGTGTGCCGCTTTTCCTTACTAGCTAAGTTATTTGACACGGCCCCATCAAATCTCTTGATTTTGATGTACTTAGCTCTTTTCCCTATCATCATTAAAGATATTTTCCTCTTTCCCATGTGTAACATCATAATCTAATAAGGCCTTGACTTCAGCTCCCAAGTCCCTGAAATTTTGCCACATGTTCAAACCTTCCCTCTTAACCCCCTCATTCACAAAGTAATCTGCCACGCTGTTAGCTTCCCTGTAGATGTGGGAGACTTTAACTTTATCGAACTTGTATAAGATAGATTTTTCTTCTTCAATCCAATTCTTAATTGACCATGAGGGAGGGGTCCTATCTAGGAGACAATCAATGATGTTTTTGGAGCCCCCTTCAAGCCATAAATATTTTATATTTAGATTATGAACTAAATTTAAAACTTGAAAAGCTCCTATAGCCTCTGCCACATGGTTGGTTTGATGACCTAGGGAAATGGCCACAACCACCATAAAGTTACCATTTGAGTCCCTTAACACACCTCCACTTCCAGCCATCCTCGGATTGCCCTTCGCAGTTCCATCAAAGTTGGCTTTAGTCCAGCCATTTGGAGGAAAGGTCCAGCGCACACCTTCCCTACTTTTCTTAGCTGGCTTGGATGCCTTAGAAACATCCATTTTGATATTCCAATCCTTGGCTATCATTAGATCATAGGGATTGCACACCACAACTTCAAGATTAAGAGTTTTTTGGGGAATAGCATGGAAGTTTTCCTTTATAAGCCTTTTTTTCAAAAACATTAGTCTCCGACATCTCCTTATCCCTGAAAAGTTTGTTATTACGTTCTTTCCATACTCCCCAAACAACAAAAGGGAAAATAAAATCCCATAATCTTCGAATGAAATCATTTTGAGATGTAGCTTTCCATTGTGAAAAGAAATCTTCAATGGAGAGGGGGAACACCCAAGAAGTATTCCAGAGGGCTAAAATTTTTCCCCAAATTGTAGTAACAAAGAGACAGTGAAGAAATAAATGGTTTGCTGACTCCGCCTCACACTTGCAAAGGTAACATCTGTTGGGGATCTAAAATCCCCGTTTGCAAAGATTATCCACCGTTAGCACCTTATTTTGAAGCAAAATTCAGAAGAAAATGTTGACTTTAGGAGTCAAGTTTTTTATCCACGCTTTAGACCAAAAAGGAGGGGGGCTTGAGAAAGGGACAACTGAAGAAACAAAGTAGTTACTCGAAGGGTTGTCCATCGAGACAAGATGATCATCCAATTGATTCTGTCCCAATCTAACAGCCCTTAAGGAAGATTGAAGTTGAGCCAACTCCTGACTAACCACACACAAATCCACCCAATTTCCTTCATTCCAATAATCTTTAACATACTCTCCAAAAGTTGCTTTGCAATACTCAGCCCATCTATTGAATCTTTCAATTTTGATAAGCGGCTCCTTAAAAATCCATTTGTCCTCCCAAAACCTTGCTAGATTACCGCTTCTAATGTGCCATCCAACCCCTAAATCCAAGATCTTTCTACCAACAAGCTGACCCACGGGGTAGAATAGGAGAATCCAACAAAGCTTTGAGGGACCCACAATTAGTCATATATTTACTTCTTAAGATATCTTTCCATTCTCCAACAAATGAGAAGGATCTCCATATTTGTTTAGCAAGAAGAGTCTTATTAATCATTCTAATTTTTCTAAGACCTAATCCCCCCAAGGTTTTCGGTCTACAAACCAAATCCCATCATATAAGAGGCATCCTCTTTCTCTCCTCCACACCAAACCAAAGGAATATTTTTTGGATCTTTTCAATGTCCTCCACATATTTAGCATGAATTTTGAAAAGGCTTAAAGCATAAACTAGGAGATTCTAAAGAGAAGCTTTGAGGAGCTGAATTTTTCTAGCTTGGCTCAAAAGAGCTCATTTCCATCCTGCCAACTTCTTACTGAATCTATCAACCAGCGAACACCAAAAGGAATCTGGAGGTTTAAGGCAAAGCAGTAGTCCAAGATAAGTAGAGGGTAAGGATTCCACTATACAACCAAGGATTCTTGCAATCTTGACCTGTCTATGGTCAGGGGTATTAAAGAAAAAAAGGGAGCTCTTCTGTCTGTTGACCATCTGCCCAGTCGCCTTCTCATACACGTCCAAAGTTTTTTCAAAGTCTTAGCCTTAGTCACCGTAGATCTTCCCATCAGCATAGTGTCATCAACAAACTATTGGTGAGAACAAATCAAATTTGTAGATGAAGGGCTAAGACCAGCAAGAGACCTTTGTTCAACCAAACTTTTAAGGTTCCTTCCCAGGCTCTCAGCCATGATTGTGAACAAAATAGGAGAAATAGGATCACCCTGTCTTAGGCCTCTTGAATTTTGAAAGAATATTGAAGGAGACCCATTCACAATGATAGATGTGGAGACAGTAGTAACCAATTGATTCATCAACTGAATGACTCTACTGCTAAAACCAAACACCCTAAGAATTTTGAATAAAAACTCTCAGTCAACACGGTCATAAGCTTTGGATATATCCAGCTTAAGAAGAAACCCTTCAATTTTAGATTCCACAAGTGAATGGATATTCTCATGGACATTAACTATAGAGTCTAATATTTTCTTTCCAAGAAAAAAACCATTCTATTGAGGGGATATCAATGAAGGAAGGATAGTAAGGATCCTTGACGTTGAAACCTTAGATATGATTTTGTAGAAAGAGTTGCAGCGACTAATTGTCCTAAACGCCTCAAACTCCATAGCCCCAGCTTTCTTGGGAACAAGGACCATAAAAGTAGCATTTAATTCCTTAAGAAGACTTCTAGATCCAAAGAATTCCTTAACAACATTCACAACATCCTTTTCAACAATTTCCCAAAACCATTGGAAAAAGAACATAGTAAACCCATCAAGGCCAGGGGCCTTGTTTCCTTCAAAAGAAAAGACAGCTTTCATAATTTCCTCCCTAGAGGGAATGGTAGCAAGCTTATCATTATCTTGGACCATCCGAACAACATTAGGGATAGCCTGTAATAGAAAATATTGGTCATTATGGTTGACTTCCCCATTCACCGAGAGAAGGTTGTTAAAGAAGAGGACAACTTGCTTTTTAATGTCTTCCTCTTCCTCATATCTCATGCCATTAACTTCAATGTGAGAAATTCTATTGGAAGCCCTATGTTTTGAGGCAAACAGATGGAAGTACCTGGTGTTTCTATCTCCAACTGAGAGCCACAACACTCTAGATCTCTGCCTCCAGAACTCCTCCTCTTTAGCTATAATATCATGCAATTTCACTAGCAACTCATTTTCTTTTGCCCTATTATTTTCAATGTATCCTTCCCTCTGAATTTTATCCTTGATCTCAGTAAGCTCCATTTGAAGTTCAGATTTAATGCCAAAGATGTTTCCAAAGGACTCTTTTTTCCAGCTTCTTAATTTGTGTTTGACTTCCCTCAGTTTCTTAGCAATTTTGAACATAGCAGTACCCATAACATCAATATTCTACCATTTCCTGATTTCATCAAAAATATGGGGGTGGGACAACCACATTCTTTCAAATCTAAAGGGAGAGTTCTTCTTCACCTTTATAGGGTCCGCAACAAAACTTATAGGAAAGTGATTAGAGCCCACTCTAGAAAGAGCTTTAAGAGAACAGTAATAGTTTATAAGCCATTGATCATAAATTAAAGTTCTATCTAACCTTACTTGAATCAGTTCCTTACCAATTCTTCTATTTGACCAGGTATATACCACTCCTTGCAAATCTAGAACAAACAACGCCTTATTGTTGATGAAGTCCAAAAGATCAGATTTACTCTCCGAATTCACTTGAGATCCTCCAAATTTCTCTTCATTCAGAAGGGGAGTGTTGAAGTCGCCCATTACAACCTATTGGTCATTATCAAAGATCTTGCGAAATGCAGAGAGCTCATTCTAGAAAGATTTTATGGCTCCTTTCCCATTAGGAGCATAGATATTCGATTAAATCTAGCTAAAATTGTCTCTAATATGTGTGAATTTAATAACCACATGATTAGTGCTTTCCAGCAAAGGTTCCCCTTTAATAAAGTTCTAGTTCCAAAAAGTAGCAATTCCTCCTGACGCACCATCTAAACTATTTCCTTGGATTCCATAGTTCTGAAACATTTTAATCTTCTCCACCTTATCTTTGGAAATTTTAGTTTCTTGGATGAGAAGAATATCAAGTTTATGATCCCTAACAAAATTGTGCAAAACATCCCTCTTATGAAGGCTATTAAGCCCTCTAATATTCCAAGGCATAATCTTCATATCTTACCAGGGGATTGGAGAATCTCCGGAATGGTCTTTTGAACACCATCCGCTATGTCCTGAAAGCTTTCATGCTCTCTCTGCCATTTACCTGACCTTCTTCCTTGGCTATACTTAGTAGCACCACAATCCACCTTTGCTCTTGTTCTAGTAACAACTCCACTCAGAGTATTATGTTGTTTACTTCCCTCCTTTTTCTTCGATTGAGAGAGGACTTCTTCCCAATCAGTTTCTTCTTGACTCTCCATCTCTCTCCTAGATTCCCATTCCTTATCATACATTCTTCTTTGCTCCCAGGGGAGAGTATCCATTTGGCCATTCCTGAGTTGGTTCAAATTGTCACTTGAAAGTTTGACATTCTGGCTCAGATTCTCAAAGGTGTCCTTGAAAAAATTCGGAGTTGTTTTTTCCCAGAGTTTTAGAGGGTCACTCGAAGGGAAACCTTCTACAAAAGTAGTAGTTAGGATAAGAATGCCAATATCTAGGGACATACCCTGGATAGGAATATCCTCCAGTCCAGGATCTCCATTATCTTTGCCTTCGGATAAAATCTTAAGAGTGGAAGAAACAAAGTCCTTATCCCTTTTACCTTCCCCACCATTCTCCGAGATTTCTTCTCCTTCTTCCTTTGAACCAGAAATACTTTCTACCCCTATTTGTTGATTCTTCTGAACATCAGATTCCTTGGGTTCTGCTTCGCCATTGATTCCAGTGTTATTCCTCTGAGCTTCAAATTTCCTTCCAGATTCCTCATTAAGGGTATTGGTACTGCTAACTTTCCCTTCCCCTTCAGGCTTCTTTCTCCAAATAGTATTAGGGTTAGACTGGAGATTTTCTTTATCTTTGCTTGCATTTAATGGGCATTTCTTAGCCCAATGCCCCATTTTTTTGCACTTAAAGAAAGCAAAGGGAATGGACTCAAACTCAATAGCTTGCATCCAAGTTCCCAACTTAGACTGGATATCTATTGAAGAAGGGAGGTCAGCATTTTGTGAAACTCCCACACAGATTTGTGCAAACACCAACTACTTTCTAGCTATTGTCATAAGGTCAATAGACATAAGCTCTCCAAAATAATTAGCAATGCCATTAAAGATGCCCTCGTTCCAATATTCCAGAGGGAGACCCGGGAGTCTAGCCCAAATTGGAACATTCTCAAAAATGGAATCAGAGAGATCCAGGCGAGAGGTCCATTTCTTAAGGGCCAGGGAAGATTTTCCTATGACCCAAGGTCCACCACTCCTCACAGCCAATATGTCCTCCTTGTAGGTGAACTCAAAGGCAAAGAAACATCAAGGAAGAGCAACCACCGTAACCTTACCATTGATTCTCCACTTATTTTTGACAAACTTCCTAACCACCTAACCACCTCAACATTTGGTCTAGTGCCCATAAACTTACTGACCAAAACTTTGTCCATCAAAGCAATATTATGATCAATAATTAGATCAGGCAAATAGATGGTAAACTTACCTTTCATTGGGTCAGAAAAATTACGCACTGGAGGGAAGACCGATTTTCCATTCGGTTTAACACCAAACAACAAAGACCAAGGTTTGCACTTTGCTCCTTCCCTATCAGTGGTCCCTACCACTTCATTGGTTTTTTTTCCTTTTTGTCCTTCAGGGGAACCCCCCAAATTTGTCTTCCCTCCCGGGTCCACCTGAATGTTGTTTTCGATGTCCTTCTCATCTGATTCATCCTTACCTTTCTCCTCGCTTAGAACATGCGCCGATTCTGCCTGGGATTCCTTAGATCCTGCTCCACGACCTGCTCCATTGTTCAGAGATTCAAAATCTTGCTTTTCCTGTCGTGCTCCACAGTCTCACCCATTGTTCCCCTAAGTTGATTTTTTGAAAACAACTTTAAGTTGATTTTATGATCTGCATGCAGTTATGGTTTGAAGTGGAAGGCACGATGTGTGTGGCACATGGAAATATTGGTTAAATTTTGTAACATGTTAAAGTATTGATGTATTTGAATATTCAGTGAAATATTATTGTATCATGAGCATGTGCACCAAGGAGGAGGACCAAAAAGTGGCCACCCCACTTTTTGGTCCCATAAAGAAAAATTGTGTGCGTTATAAAGAAACACACTCACATTATGGGTTGGTAGTGACCCAACCTAGGCTCAGTCACTACCAAATCATAATGTTCTCACATTATGTGATTATATTCACTCATGTTAAGTGATTACATTCACATAATGTGAGAAGGTTATAACACACTCATGTTTCTATGAAGAAAAATCTTTATCTTTATCTTTTGGTCAGATTATATACATGAAATAAATATTTAAATGACATTTATATATGGACATTTAAGTATAAGTGACATTTATATATGAAAATAAATACTTTCTTATACTTTAAGTTATATTTCATGTATATAGTTTTAGGATGTTTGACAATCATTTCAAATCTCTATGAGTTATAATGCAGATTCTAGGTTTTGGAAGATCTTATAATTTTTCAAACTTAGTCAAATTTTAGTAATCAGCAAGCTCTATCATCTCTCTCTCTCTTTATCTCAGTCTTTTTATATCCCTTATGCTTTAAACCTCTCTCTCTCACTACCTCCATCCCTTTCTCTAACCCTCTCTCTATTTGACTCTTTCTCCCTTGAGCTCAAGAAATACCTCTCTACCTCTCCATCCTTCTCTCTCTATCCATAAGGAATCATGGATTTTACCAATAAAAAGGAGAAGACCTAATATTAGAAGGGATAAATTCCACTTGGAAATTTTTATGATACCATAAATTTCATTTTGCTAGATAGTTGGGGTATTTTGGAAGTAGATAGTACTTTTCAGGAGGTTGAAATTTTGGCCAAAATATTTTTCATAGTTCAAGAGGACTCATTTTAGTGTACTAGTTTCTCTAACAAATGTTTCACTAGTTATCATTGTATCATCTAAAAATTGTTGGTGGGAGAAAGGAGGAATAGAAGAGGTAGGTCTTATGCCTTTTAATCCACCTTCAATGATTGCCATTTTGTTTTTTCTTCCCAAAGCTTCAACCATTATCAGGGAGATGTGATCCCCCTATCTTAACCCTCTTGAGCTTTTGATTAATCTTGATAGAGATTCATTAATAAAAAATAATAACTTAGGGGTTGAAATCATCTCATAAGTAATATCCATAAGTTTGGCTCCAAAGCCAAACCTTGCAATAGCCTTGAGAAGAAATTCCAATTCACTCTATCATAGACCTTCATGAGATCTAGTTTGAGAAAAAAGTCTTCTTTTTCATGTATAGACAATGAGTGGAGGACTTTATAAATATAGATGATATATCCCATTATATGTATTCCTTGAACAAACCCACTCTACTACAGAGAGATTGGTTCAAGTGAAGAACCATCTACAATTTGGTTGCAATTACCTTTGAAAAAATCTTGTAGATAAAATTACAAAGGATAATTGGTCTAAAGTCACCAGAATAATTTGCACCTAGTTGTTTTGGAATAAGTACTATGAAGCAAGAGTTAAACTCCTTTAACAACACACAACTTCCAAAAATATTATTGGTGGCAACTATGAAATTCTTTGAGATAATCTCCCAGAAGGTCTCGAAGAAGACCTATGAAAAGCCATTAGTCCTGAGAGTTTTGTTTTGCTTTATGTTGTAGAAAAATGGCCCCTTGTCATTTTCATGGCCTTTTAGGTATTGTTTCATGATGTTTGGTCTATCTTGCTTTGATTTTATATTGTAATATCCCTTGAACATACATATTTATGTACTAAAATTCAAATAATGATGCCTTGTGAAGGTGTTGTGAAGTGTTGTAAAACATTTCTACACTCTTCTAGACTCTATTCATTGAAATTCACCTAAAAATCACCTTTTCATCACTAATTAAGTCCTATTTTGAAGTGTTGTAAAGTCTTGTAACAAGATTTCACACTTTTCTAGGCACAACTTCACTATTTACACATTTCTTATGCTTTATTTGACCCTTTTATGCCCTTATAAGCTTTAATTAAGTGTATTTTTGAATGTAAGCCCAACAAACAACATTAAATACAAGATAATTCCAGACACCCATTTTCAGGTCCTAGGTGGGACCCATTCGCCATGGGTGGTGAATGAGTCCCCTTTGGCTCCAAATTCAAAATATTTTGAATTTCCTTTCGAGTTTTTATTCAAAATCACTTGATGTCGGCCTGTGATGAGGTATTAACGGGTTACTAAGGCACAATAATGTATAAATAAGTGTTTTTACATCCATTCTAACCCTATTCATTCAAGCATTCATCAAGTTCACTCAGTCAACTATTTACTCAAGCATTCAAGCATCTTACAATATCAAATCAAGCACTATTCAAGCATTGTGGAGCATCCATTGATACAACTTTAGATTTTCATCAACAAGGGTTTGGTAAGTTGATAGCATTTGCATGTTGTTAGTTTATCATTCTCTTGCATTTCATTATTTCATTAAGGGTTTGATTACCAAAGTGGGGTTTGACCAAGGCAAACCCCTATTTGCTAACCCTCAACCATTTTTCCCCTCTTGCATGTGTGTTTGCAGACCTAGGTATGCATATTAACAAGCATTTAGGTGATTGAAGATTGTCAACAAGTCAACTAGGTGCTTCAAGACAAATCAATCATATTTCAAGCTTGGAGAAGGTTTTACGTTTCTTGGAAATTAATTGGTAGTGATTTCCAGGCAGGTCTAGAAGAGACTGGTGATTGCCCGATGGATTTCACGATGGTAGGACTAATTAGCCACCCTAGGTGAATGAGTCCCACTGTTGATTTTCAACAATTTCAAACAGCATTCAGGACATTCCAGATTCCTCAAATCTTTCCTAGGTGCACTTTGATTCAACCTTTCTCTTTTTGTTTTGCATTTCATCCATTCTTAGTTCATTGTTTGCATATCATAGTGTGTTTTCCAACATAGTTTAAATCTTAGTTTTTCATTCATAATCAGTCATATAGATCACTTACTTGCATTTAATTCACTTCATTTAGCTTAGATAACATCATACATAACATACTTTGAATGAACCCCTTAGCATTTTTACTCTCTCCTTTTAGGTGAAAAACCCTAGAAGGCTAGAGAAGTGCATTGGTGCCAAAATCTATGATTCATGCTCAAAAGGAAGAAATATAGCCTTCTAATCCCCTCCTTATTGTAGAATTTTATTTAGCTCTATATGTTGTCTTCTTCATTTAGGAGCTTGGGAATCTCTTCCACAAGAACCAATTGAATATCCAAGTTTATGGATTGACTGCAAAATAGAAGGTCCAAAAATATTAGAAGATTTATGTCTGATTTCATTTTCTATGGTGAATAGATATTTTCCCCTCTAATCTCTCTATTTCTATTGGTTGATATGTACTTAAGGGTGGTTAAGTGGGAAGATCTTGGTGCTACAATTTCCTTTATTTATACAAATATCCCTAGATTGTTGCCTCCATAAGTCCTATTTGGAGGTGATAGAGTGTAATTCAAACAAGAGAGACTTCTCACAAACTGAGAGGGTGGTGAACAAACCCCTTTTATAGATTTCCCTTTAGGTAGAGTATAGCTTCTTTTTCAGTTCCTCCTTTATTTTGAAAATGTGACCAAAGGAGTTTATATTCCATTTCTAGATGGTGATCTTGACATTATTAATTTTCTTAGCTATTCTATACATAAATGAATCATTTTCCTTAATGCTCCACCATTCAACTATTTTATTCTTAATATTTGAGTGTTGATTCTACATATTTTTAATATGAAAAAATACATTTCTTCTTATCCAAGTTTTTAGCATAGAAAATAATAGGAGAGTGGTCAAAACCAAGTAGTGTAAGAGTAGATAAGGAACATAAATAAATAGTCAGCCATTTGGGAGAAATCAAGGTTCAATCTACCCTTAGTTTTATGAGAGAAGATCCCAAACATATATTGGAAAAAGTAAAGTTAGCTCCCTATAAGAGTAAGTTCATTAATAAGGTCCACAAAATAATCCATGTTTTTTGTTAAAATCTAAGATCCACCTTTCTTCTCATATCCCTTAAGGGGTATTGAAGTTCCCCATCAAATTCAATTTAGTGTTGAGGTGAAGCCTTTTTTAAGTTTTTGAGATTAGTCCATAACTTCTTCTTAGCTCCTCTAGAGTTGGGGGAATGAATATTCAAGAAGATCCATGAGATGTTGTCTCTCTTATTAGTGAGCAATGTAACAACATGGTTTGATTCTTTCATCAAGGTAGAGCGAACTATAATGTCTTAGGGCTCTAGAGAGTGGCAATGGCTCAAGAGGCACCATCAACATTAAATTTATAAAATTTATATATCCCTTGAAGAAATTATTCTTGAACTTAAGAAGCTTTTCAATTAAAATTTGTCTCTTGAACTAGTAGAACATCTAGTTTATGCTCCTAGACAAGATTTGTCAATAGGTCATGCTTGTGAGGATTATTGAGCCCTTTGACATTTCACAATACAATTTTCATTTCTTAGATTTATAAGTGCACTTTGATCACATATCAATTATATGATTTTTTAAAAAAAAAATTACATATCAATTATCATTTGTTGAATCCCATCAATAATCTCTTTTTAGCACCTCTTTTTCTAACATATTTCTAGTGGAATCTCCCTTAAATTTTAGGATTTTCCCTACAATATACTATTTTTTTGTTCCTTTTTTACATGCTATATTGGATATCCATATCTTTGTGTTTCTTTCCTTTTGAGGGTGTGAATAAATTCTTATTCTTTTCTACCCTCACCATAAAAGCATGGCTTTCCATAAATATTTATAGAGCTTCTTTTTTTTGGCCCTTTTTGGGGATTTATAGATGATTTGATACCCTTCAATCAACTATCTTTAAGGCCCACCATAAGGGGGACATAATTTTACATGCTCTTGGATTCTAACACCTACATTTCTTCCCCAATATCACTAGAAGGTAGGGAAACCATAATAGGAGGAGCAACTATCATCTCAAGGAATTCAAAAACCTCATCAACCCCTAAAAAACTCTTGAGATTCTAACTTAATGCTAGTCCAATATCTTTAAGGGGAATATCTCCCCTTTGAGGATTGAAACACAAAGGGGTTTCCATGGTTGGGCTTCAATATTTGGAAAAGTCCCCTAAGGAATCATTCTCTTGACTCTCCCCTCTAGATGGCTAAGAGGAAACTAATCCTAGGTTGATGATCTTATTGTTGATAGGATTCTCTAGCTCAAATTCCTTCTCATATTCCTTACCACTTGACCCAATAGACTCTTTTTATTTCTATATTTGTATTGACTTATACTAGGTGAGAATTTCTTAGCTCAATAACCAATATTTTTCATTTGAAGCACACTAAGAGAGATGATTCCTACTCTAGTACTTGATTCCAAGAACCCAACTTAGAATTTATTGATATCCTAGAGGGGAGGATGGAGTCCTAATCAATACAAACAAAAATAATCATAAAAACCAGCCCACTTATTGAGCTCATTATAGGATCAATGATCAAGAGATGATTAAAGAAATTATTAATTTGTTTTAAAAACTCCTTATCCCAAAATTCTAATGAGAGAACCAGGAGTATAACCTAAATTGACATCACATTAAAGGATTCCAATGAAGTGCTGAAACTTTTTGACCATCTTTTTAGAGCTAGAGCTAACTTACTGAGGAACTTCGGGCACCCTACTAGGATAACATGTATATTTTTTGTATAGTACCATGCCTTATTCTACTATAAGAGGACTAAAATTCTAGCATTAGGAGCACTAGATGTGATTTTAGCTTCAAGAGGTCTAAATTTAAATGCTTAACCTTGGTACTTGGTGGTGATAATCAATTAAACAAAAGGCGATTTCTACTATTCAAGATTTAAGTCATATATGGTAAATTTGATCAAACTAACAATTATTATTTCCTTACGCAATATAATCAAATAAAGGTTGTTTTAAACTCTTAACTTACTATCAATTATTATTCACTTTAAAGTCTTGGAGGTAATGGGTTTGATTTTTTCCTACTGACTTTATTCCTAAAATAAAACTAACCAATTTGGATAACCTTACTCTTTTATGGCATATGGTACTTTGAATATGAAGTGGCGTGTGTTATATCCTTTCTCACCTTCTTTCCTTTTGTGCTAATTTATTAGTCATGTTACTAGAGTTGAGCTTTATCAAACCTCTCTATTTTTTAAATGACTAAGTCTCTATCACCACATGGTTATTGTTGTTCAATTTTCTTGACAATGAATACATTCTTTAATATTATTTCTAGCTAATTTTTCCTTCTTAATCATCACAATTGATTTTTTATTTCCATGAGGTGTTTTCAAGTTATTAGGTTCTATCTAGATATTCTCTTAGGCAATCTAACAATATTTTGAAGAATATATCCTTAGTTTTTATCTTTCTCTTGATGTTGTTCTTCTACATCAAGCTCATGGATTCCTTGATCATTATTTCAATCATCCCTTGGGTGTTAATCCCTTCTTTGCTAGGGTGAAATAAGGAAATATTCTTGGTCTATGTGGCATTATTCAAGATTAACTTAATCATCCTCATGTGGTAGTTTATTTTCTTGGCTAACAACAAGAGCTATACAAATCTCTTGGTTGGTGATAGTAGCTAATATATAGACCATTTTATTTTTTATTGGGAACTCTCCATTGTGGTGGGTAGGTTTGAGAGAGGAGAATAGAGTGGTGACCTGATAAATATTAACCCCTACAAAAAAGGGAATTGTGACTTTGATGGGAAAAGATAAGAAATAACATAAGCCCTATAATTTGAAGGAGGTATTATAATAAGCAAAACAAATTTGTGTGAAGCCTTATTGTAAGAGATTGAGAGAAAATATACAATAATTATTTCTATAGAATAATTTAATTTGTATGCAAGTTGCTTAAAGCTACATGAATTTAGTAAAGCTATTGTGCTTTTGCATTGAAGCCTCTAGGTTGTGTCTATGTGTGTTTTGAGTGTGAAGGCTATAAGGATGGACTACCCTTATGTGGGTTCTTGATCCTTAAGTACAGCACACAGTACCTCCATTTTAACCCTCCAAGTTATCATATTATTTCCATTTCAATTCCCAAGGCTAATTACCTCTTCACATGAGTACATGGCATTTTAAATCATAGTACAATAATGATGCTTAGTTCAATAGTTGTATCAATTGCATCCTTCTATCAACTATTTCAATTTCTTGAGTCTCAAAGCATACATATTACAAAATATACTTTTCCTAATTGAAATTATATTAATGTTCACAAGTGACTAAATGAGTTCAATAGGACTCAAAGTACTCTCATTAAATCCCCAATATTAAATAGCATTGAAACCTTCCAATTTTGCACTCAAAACTTTAATGAGTGCACATGAAAATGGTTTGGTATGTGCTTATAGTTATGATATTTAGTTCAACTAGTTATATCCATGGGACATATTTTGCACTCATCATCAGTACCCTTAAAGCTCCAAAGCATAATAGACATTTTAATTACTAAAAGAAAGAAAGAAATAAAGAAAAGAGTTATGGTAATTCTTAAAGGTGATCAAAATTTGTTAGTGGTTCTCAATGTATAGTTGAGTGATTTTCCATATTAAATAGTATTAGAATGCT